>JABUQX010022358.1:17500-20000 GCA_015478945.1 Trachelipus rathkii | reverse complement strand
TCAAAGTTTTCTTCCCTTTTATCGCCGCAACCCGAATATCCTTCCGCTCCTCCTTCTCAATACAAATTCTTACTCATCCTTTTCCCAATTCGACGCCCACAAGTTGGAATATAATACTCTAGTCTAAGATCATATCCACACAATTTATAGCTTCTTGCATCAACACTACTTCCTTCTCAATTTTTTTCCCCTTTATCGCTACCTTTACTTTTCCCCTTTTCAGAGCTATTTTTCTTCCATCGAAAGCGGTTACTCGACTTATTTCCTTTATTTCGTTGCAGCAATCTTCCTTCACCACAGAAAGAGAACACCCCGAATCCACTAGGGCCTTTCCACTTCTTCCATTTAATATTATTTTTATAATAAATAATTCTTCGGAATTTCCTCTCAATGCTCCGACGAGTCCGCCTCCGAAGCAGCGAGCCCGCCGTTCTCGTTTCCCATCTCCTCACATTCTATCGCAAAATGACCTTTTTTGCCACAATTCCAGCATTGAAACTTTCCTTTACAATGTTTCCTCAAATGTGGCCCTCCGCATGAGAAACATTTAATCGGAACTCTTGAATATTTTTTAAAGATTCTTTCTCCTCCTTCGTCTTTAGCCGCCGCAATAAAAGTCTCATTTTCTACTGTTAGCAACGCTCGCGCCTTTGATATTATTTTCCCAAATTCCAAATCTTCTATTTCAGGCATTGCTCGTAACTCTTTTCCAACTGACGTCGGCATCCCGTAAACAAAAGCTCTTCGCAACACCATTTCATCCTTTAATTTGGCTATTGAGGCTAACCTCCTCAGCTCGGTTAAAAATACATCGACCGGCTCTCCTTCCCATTTTTTATTGCAAAACTCCCCATACGCGCTAAATGCGTTCATGCCAGAGGCCTCCCTCAAACAGCCTTTGATGCTGTTCGAATTTTTCTGATCTCCTTCGTCCATTTTGAAGCAAACAGTCAGAGCATTCCCTTTCAAAAAGTAAGCTGTAAATGAAGCGCTGCTTCGTCCTTCAACATTGTTGTCCTTGCTACCGATGGACACCTTTTGTCAACCAAAGCCCTCTACTCTTCGCTACCAATCATAAGACTTCACCATTTCAGAGAGCTTTATCCCATTTGATTTGTCCATACTCTTCGCTCTTCAGGCGCGGATAGCTTATAGTTAAAAGTTTCAAGCTTTAATCAAGACAAATATAAATTATATAAATATTGAATGATTTTACATAACATAAGAATTTATTATTAATCCGCGGTGCTCATTATCTATTAATTCTATATTCCTAATACATTTATTTTTTATTTTTTAATTTTTGCCAGAAGGAGGAGGAAGAGTCCACTGCCATGAGAAGTCCCAAAATGCCAGGCGAAAGATGTTATTCAGACGTATTATTTTTATTAACTTATTAATAATTTTAATTACTTTATTAATAAATAATAAAATATTTTTCTTTTCCGGCATTAAAATGTTCGCTGAATTCAAAAATGTATTCAGTTTTTTGGTAGCTATCCTAGGGTTTTAGATACAGATGTCAGCTATTCGGGACCCTGTATTTATATATATATAATATATATATTATATATATATATATATATATATATATATATAATATTATATATACTATATATATATAATATATATATATATATTATATTTATATACTGTATATATTATAATATATATAATTATATATATATTATATTATATATTATATATATATATATATATAATATATATATATATATATAATAAATATTTATATATATAATATAATATATTATATATATATATATAATATATATACCGTATATATATATATATAATATATATATATATATATATATATATTATATATATATACTATATATATATATAATATATATTAATATATATATATATATATATATATATATATATATATATATATAATACTGTATATACTATAATTATAATATATATTATATAATTATAATTATATAATATATATATATAATATTATATATAAATATATTAATATATATATATATGTATATATAAATATTATATATATATATATATATATATATATATATTATATATTATATTATATATAATAATATATTATATATTATATATATACTATATATATATAATTATTATATTATATATAATAATATATTATATATTATATAAATTTCATAAAAAATAATTTTGAATTATCTGCAAGTCATAATAAAAGAAATTAAACATTTAATTATTACTATCCTGCATATTTTGAAGAACGGTTAACGTTAATACGATCTAACGTTAACTTCCGTACATTCTATACCGATGAACGCTTCTGAATATTAACGCCGTTAATTTTTTTTTGTTAACAGATTAAGGATAAACTGCGTTACTTTCCTTATATAGAGCAGTGCAATTTACGACTATATATAATATAATATATATAATTATTAGTATATATATTATAATATATATATAATATATATATATATATATATATATATATATATATATATAATATATA
>JABUQX010022358.1:10000-12500 GCA_015478945.1 Trachelipus rathkii | reverse complement strand
ATTATTTATCTATAAATAAAAGATTAACTATTTTAACCACTAATATTTATTTTGAGACTAGACGTTTCTTAAACGAGTTAATTTAGAGAGATTACGGATTACGATCGTTAAGACTTTCCGTTAGATTTCCACTGTTAAGAGACTATTTTACAACACGGCTTTTACACACAATGTCACATATATTATCGATAAAGCGCTTTTAAATGATTTAGATCGCGGTTTATTTTTTATTTGTATAACGATTAAGGATTAACGGCGTTAACTTTCTCATTAACGGATTGCCAATCTGTATTATAATATATAATATTATATTATATATATATATATTAATATATATATATATATATATATATATATATATATATATATATATACTACTATATATATATATATATTATATACTATATATATATAAGTATTTATATATTTTGTAGATTACTGGCGAGTCATGTGACTTTATTTTTTTTCTGAAAATTTTCTAAGTTCAAAAAAAGTTTCTAAGTTCAGAAAAGTTAAGTTAAGTAAAAGTTTTTTAAAAAAAAGTTTTTAGTGGCAAGCTTCTGGAATCTATGCCAAGAAGCTTGCCAACTAATAAATTTTTTCTTAAAAAAACTAAACATTAACTTAAACTTTTTCTGAAGTTAGAAATTTTTTTGACAGATTTCCGAAAAAAGTCACAGTACAGTATCTACAAATATGCCATATATATATATAATATATATAATATATATATATATATATATATATATCTAATATATATATAATAATATTATATATATATATATATATAATATATAATATTATATATATATATATATTATATATTATATATATATATATATATATATATAATATATATATATATATAATATATAATATATATAGTATATTATATATCATATATATATAAATATATAATATATATAATATTTGGCTAATTATGGCTAATTTTTAACCAATCTGTGGCTAAAAGTACTCCAAACCATCTGGCAACCCTGATCTGTGGCACAGACGGGCTCTCGTCACAGGGGGTTCACTTGTCTTGAGCTCGTGATAGCATGAAAGCTCAAAGCAGTGTTTTTTTTCAGCCCAAAGGGACGGCATATGCCCATCGTTGGTGAGGCATGCTCTCAAAAAAATTTATAAATAAATAATACACTATGTCTGTGGTTTCATCATCCATACAAGAAGGAAATGAAGCCAAAAAGTTATGATTTTCGTAGCGTTATTTTTTATTTTCATTGAAAATGTATGAAAATCACAGAGAAAACTTCAAATATACCTATTTTTTTTATACCATTTGTGTAAATTAAATGTTTATAGTTTTAATATAGTATGTGCAAAGTTTACCCTATAGGGAAACTATTTTAGGGTAAACTTTGGGAAATTATAGACCAGTTAGCTTAACATCTCTGGTTGTAAAAGTTCTGGAAAAGTTACTGAAAGGCAGTGGCGTAACTAAGAGTCATAGGGCCCCCCCGCCAAAGTGGAAATGGGGCCCCTTTGAACCATATATAAATATATATATATATATATATATATATATATATATAATATATATATATATATATATATATATATATATATATATATATATAATATATATATATATATATATATGGCTTATATGCTATTTATCAGATTAGTACTCCTTTTTATTGGAGAAATTAGATATTTGCATAAAAAAGTAATGACATTTTTGGAAAGAGTATGTAAAAATGAGTATAAATGTTCTTTAAAAGGGAAAAAAACATGTATTAAAGACTTTTCACTTTTTTGTACAAAAATTTAATCAAATTCTCAAAAACATCTTTTTACATTCTGCTTCCAAATGTATTATTACTATTTTTACTTAAATATCTAATTTCCCCCTCCCCTCCTCCAAAAAATAAGTATCAATCTAGTTAATTGATATATATATATATATATATATATATATATATATAAATAATTATATAATATATATATATATATATATATATATTATATTATTTATATATTATATATATATATATAATATAATATTTAATAATATATATATATAATATATATAATATATATATATATATATATAATATATATATATATATTATATAATATAAAATATATACTATATATATATATAATATAATATATATATATATATATAATACAATACAAGAAAGTATTGATAAAATGTTAAACTTACCAAAATTCGTGAATATCTGTTCTCGGCTTGTCAAAATATTCGAAAGGATGAATGCTTTTATAGTTTACCCAAGAAACGTATTTTGGCTTCATTGCATGAATTTTAATTTATTAACCATTTCTTTCAGATCAAGAGTACGACATGTTTCATTTTCAATGCTTAATAAAGCCAATGCACTTAGCTTTGTTTGTGTCATATTGTTCCTTAAAAAAGTTTTTAACTTGAGCTTTGAAAAATGACCTTTCAGCTGTTGCAGATGTTACTGGTAACGTAAATACAACTGAACTGCTGTACACAAGTCTGGTAAGCTAC
>JABUQX010022358.1:0-5000 GCA_015478945.1 Trachelipus rathkii | reverse complement strand
GCATTGGGGAAAAACGGTCATTAAATATTATTAGGTTTGTGCTTGTCCAAACTAATTTTAATTATAATTTAAATGTTAAATAGTTTTTAATAATGTTATAGAATTCATTTGGGTAGAAAAAAACAAGTAATTTGTTTTATTTACATTATAATTTAAATTGACACTCAATTTTAATAATTTTTAATATTATTATTATTTGAACTTTTTAACAAAATAGGCACTTTATATTATGAGTATGTACGCACATTTCACCTGAACGTGTTGACCAAAAAAATTTTACAATATTAAAATTTAAATTATGACAATCAATTTTAATACTTTTTAATAATATTTGCACTTTTTAACAAAATAGGCACTTTAAATTACGAGTATGTACGCACATTTCACATGAACTTGTTGACCAAAAAAAATTAAAATATTATAATTTAAATTGACAATCAATTTTAATAATTTTTAATAATAATAAAAATATTTACACTTATTTAACAAATAGGCACTTTTTATTAAAAGTATGTAAGCACATATCCAATCGATGTGATGAGTCAGCTTTTCAAATGTATTAGCATGTTACTAGATAGAAGAAAGTAGGTATAGAAAACATACAAATGCTCTTTATAAGTTTCCTACCAGCATAAAAACTAAAATAAAAATATTTATTAAAACTAAAACATAAACGTCAATAACCATTTTTTTTTTTTTTAAAATAAAATGTTTTTTTTTTTTTTTTCTAAATTTAAAAATTGACCCGTTTTCCCCATACAAGCCCTGACTGGGTTTACCCTGACAGTGAAAAACACTAACTTTACAAAATAAGCTTAATATTTTAAATTTTTTTGCATGGAAAAATGTTAAAATAGCCTTGCCAATATACAATCTCATTCGAAATTCCTGAATTCTTAATTCCTTGAGATTCACGCAGGTCTTAAAATTTTTTTTCAATTTTAAAAATTTTTTTTGAAAATGGGGGATATTTTTTTGACTTATAGGTGTAAGTTATTTACTTAAATTTATATATATGGTTAAAATATATCTATTTACTCTTAAAAAACTTATCTCTAAATATGAAAAATGTTTTTAATTACAAAATAATTAAGAATATTAAAAAGTACTGGTTTCCACCATTTTACGTATATATATATATATTATATTATATATATATATATTATATATATATATATAGTATAATATATTATAATATATAATATATATATATAAAATAAAATAATTATTATATTATATATATATTATATATAATAATACTATATATAAATATATATTAATTAAAAAGATTGGTATGAGATTGAGAATAGAGGTTGTAAAACTTACTGTTTAAGGGATTAGGCTAGGCCGTAGGGACACTATCGTGTCCTAGAATAAACGTTGCCAAAACATCCGACCTATGAATGCTTCCTCTCTTTCTGCTTAATTGGGATGTTGAGATTTGGATTTAGAATCTTTGATGAAGTGGAGAGGTGGATAAGCTTGAAAGAAGCAGGTGATGAAACTCATGCAAAGGGCAGTTGCAGGATATGGAAAAATATGAAAAAGGAGATTAGAGGATGCAGGGATGACATATAGAAGCATAAGCAAGAAGCAAAATTAAATAATTACCTTATTTTTATTTTTACCAAAATTTAAAGGGAATGCAAGCTTTGCAAAGGTATTTCATTTAAAATAATTGAGAGGGGATAAGATAAATAGTAAAATGAGAGGTTTATTAAATATTAAAGTTATTTACAAATCATGTCATTTTCATCCATGCATACTCTTAGGGGCATAGATAATTTTTTTATTGAGCAATGGTACTAGGTACATTCGGTACTTGCGGGAACAATTTTATTTTTAGAGTTGTGTACTTTTTATTTAAATCCCTGCGGGAACATTTCTTTTTGAGGTTTATGCACTAGAAGTACGAGGAATTTATAATTTTTGGTTTCAGAGAAGTGAATACAGGTGTAACATCTTTACTAATGTACATTAGTGACATAGTAATACATAAGAAAAATGTTTATAAATAAATTAAATAATGCTATTTTTAAAACACCTTAATATGACACAATTGATAATTTTAATTGTTAATTTTAAATTAAGAGTTTTAAAGTAAGTTTACTAAAATAAGTGTCAGTTAAATTAAGATACACACAAAGAGTCTCGGCTCTTTCACTAAATTGTTTTATAAGAAGTTTTAACTTTTTAAAGAAGTCTATGCTTCACTTTTTACTTGTATTTAATCTTAAAACTGCACTTTCACTTTTATAATAATAGTTTTTATTAATTTTCTATGTTGAATTTGCAAAAACGGAATGTCTCCTAATTTATTTTCAAAAGGTTTAAAATTGTTTTCTTTTCCAGGTAAGAAAGGGAAAATATCCCCTGAAAACTTTTCAAGTTTATAATAGAGGGTATGGAACCCTGGCTGGTTTTTGTGGAATTGAAGAGGGATGAATTCCCTTAACTAGTTTTGATGGAAGGAATTAGATCCCAGCCATGTTTTGAGTTAAAGGGAACAAGGCCCCTACCACGTCTGCGAAAGGGATTAGATCCCTACCACGTCTTAAATTGCAAGTATTGAGTCCCCTGATCTAAATTGAATGAATAGAAGATTTGGGAATTAGGTCCCACAACCAGTTGACCTATAAATTATTACATTTATTAGAAATAGCTAATCTTAAATTCAATTTTTATTTTAATATTTTGCCATTTTATCATTTTAACCTTGTTTAATATTATATATGACCTACCTCAAACCTTTGAGGCCATATATTTGATTGTTTTGTAGAAATTGTTGTTCAGTGAGGACACTGTGGTCGGGTACAAGTTGGATGAATTGATCTATAAAAATTAAAAAGGTTCTACTTACAAAACTTCGAATCCATTGGAAAGTATGAACATTTAAAAGAAAGAAATATGTGCTCCATTAAAAAATTATATTCATATAGACATTATTCTCGGCCATTCAATATAATATTTCTTACCATCAATAGAGAAGTAATTTAATTAGATGAATGCAAGGTGCATTAAAAAACATAGAGATCCATTAGAGATTGCTGTAAAAAGGAAAGAAATAACATATATAATCAGATAATTGATGGTAAGGATTTAAAATCCTTACATTTTCCTCCCCACCAGTTATTTGGAAAATAACTGGCGGTGTTGAAAGTGAGATGGAATCGAACGTTGGAGGAGTTGTAAGAAGATGGACGTATAAGATATCCTCAAAGAGGTCACATGGAGAGGAGCAAGATAAGTGTAAAAGAAAAGAAAGAGTTAGCAGAACTATGTTAAGTTGTTTCCCTTTCCAGATGCATTGTAGTGGCTGCTAAAAAGCCAAAAAAATAATAATTCTAAGTAGTAAATAGTGTAGTGATCTCTGGAGACGCTGTACAAGTCACAAATATGTCCAATATCCTTTGACGAAAATTACGGGATGAACCTGGCCGGACTTGCAAAGGGATGTTGTTTTATTTTCTTTAGGGTTGTTTAAAAGTGTGGTCATTTCAATACAATATTTACAATATCCTCCCCACCAGATTCAATCATGGGGTAGAATTTGTTTTCAATCAATTTAAAGAAAGTTCCTTTTGAATTTTCAGTTGTTTAAAAACTCCTTTGTCACTTAAAAATTGTAGAGCATCTTCAGGTAACTCTCCTTTATTGGGTAGAAGATAATGAAAATCAGTTCCATTTTTACACATTAAGCAACATAAGTCTGTACTTTGAGGTGTTCCGTAAAATACAAGTTGTTTTGCGCCAATGTATAACAAGATAGCTTTCGTAGGGATTACATTGACAAAAGCCTGTAAGCAATGAATGAATGGAAACTGTTCGCTTCTTTTAGACTTTTTCAAGAGTTCTAGGATCTGTTTACCGGCTCGGCCATTAATTGGCAAATTATACTTTTGTGGATTCTCTATCAATTCATTAGTTACTCTTATTCGCATAGACGATTCATATTCCCTATGACCGTACAAACCAATTGAACAACATTGAAACAGTGAATCACTGTCATCCAGCAAATAAATATACTCAAATCCCTTTGGCCATTCATCCACATAATTTGCATCTATTGGGAACTCATAAAGTTGTTTAATTTCAAGATCAGTTAATTCTTTATCTAACTCTATAGTGTCCTCTGGACAAGATGTTGAAAATTCCTTATTATCCCGATGAGGTGAAGAATCCGGGTGGATTGAAATAAGTGAAGAGCCTAAAGGATCTCTAAAGCATCATTAAGTTTTTGGAAAGAGGTTTTAGAAGTACAGTTGATAGTAGAAGATTTAGAGGAGTTATCAGAATTAGAATTAGGAAGATCCGGAGGGATAGTAGAAGGTGAAGTAAGTGGAAGGTCATGATTGACAAGTACAGTAGATTGAGAAGAGCTAGGATGAAATATAGATTTTGCAGAAGTAGAAGTAGTTGTAGATAAGGCAGATAGAGTACATAAAGTAGTAGTAGGAATAGTAGTAGTAGGAATAGTAGGTTTAGAAGTGATAGTTATAGAGGAAGATATAGGATTAAGATTACTTACATCTTCTTTTCCGTTGTTGAGGGTTGTATTTGTAGAGTTTTTATAGCCATGAATCTTAGGCATGCTTTCAAGTGTTAGTATATTTTCAGTTAGTGGTGGTGGTATCTGTACCCTTTTCGTTGTACTTTCAATAGTCGGTTGTATTTGTTTTATAGACAACGGCTGATCCAATGGCTTTTCACCATCTGAATCACCTTGAGTTGTTCTTGGAGATTTATTTATCTCGATTTCTCGGGGTGGTTTTGACTCATTAGTCATTTCGACCTTGATAGATTTTACTTGTTTCTTTAATTGAAAGTTCTCTTTATTCGGACAATTCATGCCAAGGTGGTTCTTTTTACAATAAGGACAAATAGGAATATTGCTAAATATTTTATGTTTCGTATTTCTTTTTGGGCAATTTGAAATTACATGGCCATGTTCCTGGCAATTTATACATTTGTTTTGTCTTGTATAGCACTGATCATATATA
>JABUQX010022357.1:0-15954 GCA_015478945.1 Trachelipus rathkii | reverse complement strand
CGTAGTACTTCGTTCAATCGGGATGAACCGTTTCGCATTTATCGTGAAACTTTCCGCCGTTTTTCATTGCGCTTCAGCCGCTCGGAAACAAAATCTTAAAAGAGTTCAAGGTTGGTTCACAGCTACCTTGACTAGGGGAAAAATTTCGCCAAGTATTTTGCGACGTCAAGGGTTCCTTATATAAAAAAATTCTCAAGGATCGTTTATAAATTCGAATTTCCGTGAAGGGAGGAATCTGAAGGATTCCTGGAAGAAAAAGGCTTGTTTATAAAATACATTATAAAATCTATTTGTACATATTTTACAAAATCATTTTTCGAGATGAAACATATATATATATATATATATATATATATATATATATATATATATATATATATATATATATATATATATATATATATATATATATATATATATATATATATATATATATATATATAACAGGGTTACATATAATAATGTTTAATAGAAATAAAGTTAATACTTATAATCATACATATAATTATAATTGATTTTCTTTCATATCGAGATAAGGATATAATTATGAAAAGGGTCGATATAAATCTGTGTGAAGCAGGGATGCCATTCTAAAAATTTTGAAAACTCAAGATTGTGTGGTCAAAATACTCAAGATTTAGCAAAATATCTCAAGACCTTCATAAAGTCAATACAACTCAGTTTAGTGTGCAAATTTTTAATATATATATATATATATATATATATATATATATATATATATATATATATATCTTTTTTATTATATATATATATCTATACCTCTCTCTCTTTCTCTCCTATATATATATATAAATATAAATGCTGTCTTACCTTTTTTATATGATATTATTCATCAGTGATGTCAGAATAAAATTCAAGACGAGGAGCAGATATGAGTTACGGAGCTTAGTATTATTATTATTATTATTATTATTATTATTATTATTATTATTTATTATTATTATTATTATTATAACGGAATGTCTTTATTTTTTATGATTCCTTTTGCAATTGCAATTACTACTCATCTACCCCTTTATAAATATTCATTTCCTCTTGAGAATTCTTATAATTTTCCAGTTTCTTGGAGTACCTATGATGAGGTCCTCCATCTTGCAAATCCCTTAATAATTCTTTATATTTTGCAACATGCTGCTTTGCCAAAATTCTGTCACTTGTGGTGCTTGCTTTCATCTTGTTTGTAAATTTAGTTTTTACCGTATTTACCTAGGAAAAAATTCTCTCAACACAGGCAGAAGAGTGAGGCAGAATAGTCAGAGTGGTCATAAAGTTGGATAAATTTTTAAATTTAGGTTGGTTTAGTCCATCCGTTATTTCACGCAACTTATACCAAAATTTTGGAATTTTAAAGTTTTCATGATTCTAAAGTTTCGATATTCATCATCAAGGTCATCATGTTTATTATTATCAGGTACAAAAGATTTGAAGTGGCTAGCTAAAGTTCCAATAGATGTGGGTGAGTTATGACTAGCAACAAAATTTGGATCCAAAACTTTTAGTTTAGCAAGTGTGCTATTTTCATCAAAACAAAATCTCTGCTTAATTTGGGAACATAATTCAATCAAAAATTTTTGACAATCTTTTTTAAATCTAATATGATCATCGATTACATCGAAGGGCTCTTGCTCCAAAAGCTACATTGTTCTTCCGCCCAGGAAAATATCCTCAATTATTTTATGGATCTTTTCATCCCGGGGATTAATATCACTTAATTTCATTCGAGTGAGACATTCATCTTTAATAAAAAAAACTTAAAATAATTTTATATTCAGTTGATACCATACTATGCAATTTATGTAGCCTAAAATGCTCCGACTGAAACTCTAAATTAAGGGCATTCACCTTTCGTAGTACGTATAGAAGGAAACAGAGCATATGTTTTGTACCACGGCTGGCAAGTGTCTCATATATTGCTCCATCTATTTTATCACTTTTATTTCTGATTGGAAAAGCACAAGTGCATCCCATTGCTCTAAAATTACGAAAATAACATTTTCGTATGTAGCCACCTCGTTTGTGCAAGTTTTGAATACGATGATGAGCTGTTTGGACTACATCTTGAATAAAACAAAAACCATTTAAGCTTGCCCAACACTACTATACAGAAAAGTACGATGTGAGATCTTTAAGAAAGACTAGAAATATGTTGAGAAACGCTTATTGACCCCCAGTATGGCTTGCACAAAGCGAAAATGAGTGGCATACGCATCCCAACACGAAAACTAAAGGCAAAAACATATTTAATAACTTTTGAAATCCATTTCTTTTGCCAAGCATCATAGAACAATTGTCACTTCCAAAGCCAATAATGCTAGTTAATGAAATATTTTTTTCTTGAAGAAGCTCCTTAAACGAATGGAAAAGACCCGTAGCACTTCCATTTTCAACCACAAAAGTGTCTAGAAGTGCATCCACTACATCCATTTTCTTCATATCAAAGAATCGAATTACTATCGCTAAAACTTGCGTTACAGAAATATCGGTGGTTTCTTCAATTATAATAGAAAATTTTTGATTCCGGCATATTTTATTTAATTCCTCTTTTTCAAAGTATGCTATACCATCTTGGATGATACATGAAAGTTTCGCTCTTTTATAATTAACCTTTTTGGCAATATCACTGTCGGGAAAAGCCTTTTTACAAATGTGAAACAAGTGTTCTATATGTGCAAAAGGAATATGATGCTCCGAAAAATAACCGGCGAAAATAATGCTTCTGCTTTGCAATTTTCAGATTCCGAAATATTTTTCTTTTTGATAAGAAAATCACTAATATTTTACCTTTGATCTCGCTGCTTGAAAGTGTTTGTTATGTTTTTCTGAATTTTTATTAGACAAGAGCATTTTCTTACTGGCATTTCAATATTTTTTTTTGTAAAGATTTAATTGGGTTATTCATATTTTAAATTTAGATTTAACCACATGTCAGTGAGCATTGTTAAACTTTTTCAAGATCTTAATACGAAAGGAAAAAAAAAGCAATTATATTTCTAATGAATCATGGAATACTTCACTCTTCAATAATGTCTAAGAATAACCATACAATGAAACTTTCATTAAGTACTAATAAGGATAGATGGAGATGTCGTTTAGGAGAATTGTGAACAAGAAATACGCTTGCGAAAGAACACATGGTTAGAATCTAGTAACCTAGCTTTTGAAACTCATATATTTCATATTTTGTTGGTGTAAAAATTTATCAACAAACACATTAAATATATATCGATTACATGGCCAATTCCAAAGAAGGAAAAATAAAAATAATCGATATTATGAAAAATAATCAATATTGATATTATAAAAAATAATCAATATCGATTACCGGGCCAATTCCAAAGAAAGCCCATATATATATATATATATATATATATATATATATATATATATATATATATATATATATATATATATATATATATATATATATATATATATATATATATAAACAAACAAAAATAATTTTCATACTATTCAAAAAATTAAACAAAATAAATTAATAACTCAATATTTTATACACCAGCATTTAATAATTGGGGTTGGTTCAAAATCGTGAATTACGGATGACGGTTGGGGGGATGTTATTTTTAATGCGGATGTCTAATCTATCATTAATAATATGTAACGGCGAAACGTGATGACTCTTGCAATTAGCAGAAGAAAATGAAATTCTAATCACAAAGAAGCTAATAGAGAAAAAGAATCGACTAGCCTTACTAGAGAACGCCAGCCAACAACTCTTTAGAAGAAGGAAAGATCTCTGTATACTCTATGCTACTTAGGAGATTATCTAATAAATAAACCACGGGTACACAATTAGGTATAAAACGTATAATTGGTATGGTAGCAAAATAGATACAATGTTTTTAGACCAAAAGAATATGCCACTTTTAGTTATTTAATATTTAGCAATACACAAATATAAATGTGTGTGTATACTTTTCAAAATAATTTAATATATTTTATTTAATGTTAATTTAATTATTAAGTAAATTCAGTGATACGAATGCTGAGTATGAGCATTCGCCAACACTGGCTATACGATGTTAGATTAGACCAAAAAATAGAATAACTTTCAATTAATTATAAGGTCTAAGTCGGGTAATTTATAATCCAGTACTATAAATGCTTAGTATGAGCATTCGCCAATACTGATATATGCATATATAGAATATGTGCATATATAATAATAATATAGTAACGAATAGAAAAATATCAATTCAGTATAATATCACAGTTAAATAGTTTAGAATAGTTTAGCTTAGAATGAACATTGCCAATATATATATATATATATATATAGAGTATATAAAATAATATAACATATAAATAAATAAATTATAATTATTATCAATACTATCTAAATATATATTAATGTAATTAATATAAATATAAAATAAACTATAATAATATAATATAAATACGATAAATATCAGATCTTAAATACATAATGTGATGATAAAGTGATTTATATGAATGATAATTGTTTCATAATAAAAATTTACTAAATTACATATATGTTAATAGTTAATAGTAAGTTTTTTTAAGAAAAGGAAAAATTCTTTTGCAAGCTTCTGAGAATTATGCCAGAAGGCTTGCACTAAACAAATTTTCATTATAAAAAAACTTAAGCTTTTTCATAAACTTAGAAAAATTAATTTTTGAAGCTAAGAAAAGATTTTCAGAGAAAATACACTGATTTCAAAGAAGATTAATTATTAACCAACTCATATATCACAAACAGCTAAAAATAACCACTACTAACCAACCTACTATTACAAAAAATCTACCCTCAGACCTAAATATTATATATATATATTCCAATTACAGAGATAGTGTGATTACTTAGTCAAGTAATTTATATAAGATTTTATATATAAATATGATAATTAATAATTAAGAATTATATATTTATATATATAAAAGAAATATATATGATATATATTATAAATAAATAATAATATATATAATATACTAATATTATAATATATACTAGTATTGATTATACTATTATATATCATATATCACCGTTATAAAATCCAAGCTATCAAATTAAAATTAACAGAATAACCCATAAAAATAAATACTATAACATATTACATACTAATATACCCTATATATATATTTATATATTAGATATAAAAATAATATATAATTAATATATAAATAATTAAATAGAAAGTTAAAAATAATAATATAATAAATATATAATAATAATAAATACATATTTAATAAGTAGATATATACTTTTTATGTAAGATAAATATATTTAGGGTGCTGAGCTCGGAATTATTCCGACACAAGACACCTACCCATCATCTTATTAGTCACTGAGCTCCAACACAATCTACTTATTTATTCAATGTAGCAACTTACACAGGCACAAAAAATGGCAAAAAACCAACAAACAGCAAGTGTACCAAAATATTAAAACAAAAAAGAAACAACTATAGGCAAACTCAACAAATTAACAACAAATTAAGTTATATATAAATACACGCAGTATAAATAAATACCTTAATATACCTCACTCAACTCATATAGATCCTCACATACTACTTATATGAGTAAAGATAAAACGAATACTATATAATAATATAGTTATAAAGTTAAAATAAAAATTATAAATAAACAAATATATACACAAAATAAATATATATAATTATATAGTATAATATATACCTATAAGATATCTAAAAACATACCAATAATAAATATCATATAATACGCTACCTAAACCTATAAAACAAACTGCTAGCATCACCTAATTATCAATAAGAAACCACTTACAAAATTAAATATAATAAAAAAAAAGGAGTACAAAAATATGAAAAACGTCTGAAAATGCTCTAATACGCACACAACATAAATTAAAATCAACATAGTAATAACTCGAGACATCAAATAAAGACTTATATAATGATAATAACAAGATACAGAAAATTCACCACCGCCTACACCTGGTGACTTAAACTTAGATACGCAGCGCTACCACAATAAGGAGAGAAAAAAAAACATATAGATATATTCTTGAAGAATATACAATCCCTAAATATACCACTTTAGAAGCACGATTCCAATATATTAAGTGTTCCATAAAACAGATACAACTCAGTTGATGCCTTGCAAATTTATAAGCATCCAAAATAAATAAGTTTGTATGCAGTATGTAGCAAAAAACTCATCACTAAATCAAATGAGTTATACGATCATGGAGAACCACTAAGGGGAAAAAACCTGAGAAATATACAGACATTTATAACTGACAAAATTAAAAAAACGTATCCCTTATATTATTCAGGGTTTATACATAAAATAAAGTCTCATCCTACAAATATATTCGAGAAAGAAGAGCAAATATTCATTCAACGATTGAATATCTCCTGTCTGCCTTTACATAACACATTTAAAAGTCGTCATTAGGTTAATACCACAACGTACTTAAATGATCATACAACCCAATTCTCTAATCCATCGCAAGGATAGAAGAGCCGCGCTCCGATAGAAAGCTCAATAATTATTCTACATCACACTTAACAAGAACATTTCAAGGTACCACTACCCTAACCCTTAATGCTAATTATTAATTAAACCCGAATTAAGTATCAAAAAAACTAATAATGGCCGGTAGAGACGCGTAAAGAGCCGCATTCTAATCAAACAAAAAACAAGACAGTGTAAAAGAGAAAAACTTATTTTACTGATATATGACAAAAAGATAATCATTGAAACGATCATAAATATTAAAAAAACTTAACATTTTACAAACTCTTTTGAAAAACCAGGATGACCAGAAAAATGAGTAACGTCACCACACTTCTTCTATAATGAATAGTACTTGAAAAATAGTAGACAACCTAACATTTACTATAAACCTCTGACAAGCAACCCAAATGCCTACTCTTTACGCCATCTCCTAACTCTCTCGATCTTATCCAAAGAATAAATTCAACCCAAAAGTCCACCAACAAAAATTAACTCTCCCCACTGCTAACGTACATAATATATAATATAGCAGAAAGTGATTTAGTGAGAAGGATTTAAACAAGTTGAAAAGTATTAAATACTAAAAACAATATACAAAAAGTAGACAATTTAGCGCAAATGCGCAACCAGATGCGCGCAAACAAGTCACTCAAAAATGCTAGATACAATGAAGCCTAAAAAATAGGAGATTTCAATTATTGAAAAACATTTCTTGTAAATGTTGAATTATATGATATTTTAAACTTATATATATTGATTCTCGAATAATATCGAAAAATCCTAAAAATAATCGCTCTTGAGCTTCAACTATCAAAAGAATATCTTTTCAATTCAGATCAAACAAATTAAGCCACTGTTAGTATCATATACTCGTTAAAGGAACCTCTTATCCTGAGTGAATTTATCTTATAACTAAATGAATGATAAGACAGACCACAAATAAATATTACTAAATAATCTAACCTGTGTATTAGAATAATATGATAATAAAGACAGTGTATGAGTTCGAGAACGCCCTCTGCTAATAAATTCTAGAAACCAAATAATCTTCAAAACAATAATCGCAACTTTTCTAAGAAACCTCTTAAATTACAGACGAAGATAAATTACCCTAGAGATGAGACCACTGAGTTTTTCCACACGTCGTTTAAAAGAAGGACCTAAGTAGTAGGTCGAAGCCAATTTAAAATCTTTAATAAATATTAAAACTTAATTACTAACCATTGCTGATAAATTAATTTTGTTTTAAATCAAAAACATTCAATTACATTTGAATAAAAAAATAATTTGACTAAAATTGAACGAAGTTGACGATCTTGAATACAAGCGTTGATAGATAACAGCATGACTGTTGAAAGACTTGTCATCGACAATCCAAAATATAGAGAACTATTAAAGTTTAATGATCTCTTTAGAGCTATATAAACCATTTCTGTAACAATTAACAATTAAATGAACTAAATATCAGATTACCTTTGATCACATAAAAAATAAAAGAACCTAGGATTGAAGAAAATGATAAGAAAATTTTAAGAACCCACATCGAAAATTATCGACACGCATCCACAATGGAAATAGGAGAATATCGAGGCCAGAGTGCCACTATTATGTCCTAAACATTTATAGAACTTCTAACAATTAGTGCTATCTAATATGCTACATTCCACCAACCCAAAAACAGGCCTAAATAAAAACAACCGTAACACATTATCTCCGCACTCAGCAAATTCTCTGTAAGAACAAAAAGCTAAATAAAACTAGTAGCTAGTAAAAAACCATCACTAGCACAATGTAAAATTTACGTATCAATAAGTTGTTACATGTTTTGGTATGGTATTTAAATTAAAAAAATCTTAAGTTTTCCACAGCTCCGATCCTCAATCAGTTCAAAACCTGACAATATTGTTAACAAAAAGGATAAATTAATCCTTTCTCTTAGGGTATTCGTTAAATTAAAAAAATTTTTAACCCCCTTTTTTTTTTTAAAAGGGTTAGAAAGAATTATCCACTTATAATAAAATTAGTATTTTCTCAGTTATCAAGAATACCAGGAGCATTATAAAGTTAGCAGAGACTAAAAAATTGTTGAAAGCAGAATATATTGGATGTAAACAAACTAATAAACAAAGTGACTTTTTGGCTCATTGATAGCGAATATTTAATAATTATGAATCCAAAACAAGCTAATAAATTTATCTTTCAAAAAGCATATTAATAAATAAATCAGGGAACAATATATTATGATCTAAAGTGCATAATGTGGTATAATCTACAATACCTCAAAGAAGAAAATCCAGGCTGATAAAGATATTCTGTATGTCACATACTATCCGACCGGCGTAACACAACTCAACACCACTTTTAAAAGCGACCATAATAAGAACACGTAGATCAGATACTCTCTCTCACAATAAACTGAAGTATCTTGAAAAAATCCCTCAAGGAAACACCAATAAACCGCTCCTAAATAATGACAAACATCCGCTCGATCCTCACCCGAGCACAACAAACAGTAGTTGACAAACTTAAATTTAAAAGTAAAAGTACACCTGTTACTCATGTAAAAAGAAAATATATCCAAAAATAATGCTAACAATAAACAACATTCTTTAGCCAATTTTCAAATATAAAGGTAATTAAAGAAATTAAAGAGGATGAGAGAAGCAGGTTTGTAAAAATTAGTGCTGGCACTCGATTTCTTGGATTATAGTCCTGTATGTGACAATTAATTTATGAAGGTCGTAATTATTAAATAGAGTTTAGAGGATTGGGGTATGATAGCGGATTAAAAAAAGGGTGCTGGTAAACCATTCCACCAGACACAATGTTTTGTAAATAATAAATAAAAAATGAGCGTTTTCCATGTTAGTGTGGAAGATAGGTACACACAATAAAACCATTGAATGTAGTGATAATGTTTAGTTGAGGTGCGTAAATAAGAAAAACAAAACTAAATCATGCCATAAACTTTTCATCAAAAATATAGAGAATGAATAACATTTCCGCCTACCCACTTCATTAAAATATGGTTTACAGTGGTAAAGAAAAAGCTTTCAGATCTTTAATCGACACAGCTTCAAGTAGGTGTTATATCTCTAGAGAAGCTGCTGAAAAATTAAATACCTAATCATAAATAGTCTTCCTATAATAGAATATATGAAAACTTTCATTGGTTCTAAAATTAAAAGGTTTCATCAAACATTGATTGGAGGTCAAGAGTTTTAAAAGAAATAATTTCATTTTCAAAGTTTAATAGATGAATAAATTAAATATAATAAATTATAAAGTAGATGGCATTCCTAGATGTTTATAGAAAATTTGAAAACTTAATGGAGTTTTAAAATGACGGAACAAATAATTTTAATAAATTCTCCTGAATAGTCATGATTAAAGTAGATGTTATATTTAACTATGGCATAGAAATTATAGACTTGTTTCCATCCTTTCAGACATGTACCTTTTGCAAGTGGTCATTGTTTACATATTGGCCATAATAAATTAATTCCAAAAAAAAATAAAGAGTAAATATTTATAATTTTTTAAGTATAGAACAAATTGTGCATATTATTTCCAGAAAAAGAGAAAAAAAAAGTTAATAAATTAACATAAACTCAGGTTTCAAAAGAGATTAAAAGTTGAAGCAAATAATGCTGTAATTAATATAAAAATGATTCTGAATGTAATAACAGAAGGCTAAATACACAAGTGTATATTTCGTGTTAGAACCATCCAAAAGTTATTTCAATCCCATGAGCAGTTTTGTACCCTATACTGAAATATAGACAAATGGTTATGAAAATCTAGTTTAGACCTAGAATCATTGAGAGCCAGTATCAAGCAGAAACGAAGAAATTCTGAAACACATGGAGATAAATGTCAAGATATACAATTAGTTTAAATAGAATATAAATAAATCAAAAGACATAAAGCAATTATTACAGATGTAAGTCTCCCCTGGATAAAAGACAGAAATAGAATTAGTATCCTAATAATTTTAAAATATCTTTAAAAATAATAGCTAATAAGCAGTAGTTTTTGCTAAATTAACTAGCAAAAAAATATTAATAAATGAAATAACAAATAAAATCCTGAAATAATGGAAATGAAATGCATAAAAATAATTGAAAAAGTAAATATAAAAATTTTAATTGATTCTTTCTTAGTTAATTTGTAAATATAAATTTACAGTAATCCTCAATCGCCCTATAATAAGGCCAATTCAGAACAAGTAACTACAATGAAAATAAGACCAGTTGTTTAATTATTCCCTTAAAAGTAAATTAAAAAAAAAACTCTTCCATCTTAGAATTAGAAAGCAAGCTATAACATGAGTATATGACCCTCATGAATTTCACTTTTAAAGCCTTAAAGCAACATTGTAGTATCAGAAAACAATACGTTAACCATTTGTGAATGAGTGACGTACAAGCAGGCGTTTTAATGATAAAACTTAAAAGATATTTAGAAGTGGATATAGTAACAACGGTTCCACTAATACTAAGGCTATAAGGTTAACAATGGAAAACTAAGAAGCTATAATAGGTACCTACATATAAATATATATGAGGTTATTACATACTTCTCCCATTATATACTCATAAAGAATATAGTATAATGAAATATCATGCTTCTAAATATCCACATGATAGTAAACTGAAATATTATCCTCAGGCTTCTATGTGATGAATTTAAGTATCTCACGAGAAAGGAACTAGAAAAGAAGATAGAAAGAGAAAGAAGGATTTTGAAGAAAAACAAAATAGAAGAGAGAGTAGGATAATTTATTGTGAGAATCAATTGGAATAGCAACTCGGATGCTTTGCGTGTTAAGTTCAAGGAAGGAAACTCCTTTGTAGAGCATTCTAGTGAGTGTATTGAAAAGAATACTTGGAATATATTCAATGAGCAATAAGAAAAGGACTTACGATAGATATTCAAGTAAAAGAGTAAATATCTGAAGAGTAATGTATCGACCAAAGCGTCAATTGTCTGTCTGAGATTCCAAAAGACTTTTCGAAATCCTCTATAACTTTGCTCTTCCATAATACGAGTATAGTAAAAAGAGGAGAAGTAAATGTTGATGAGACAAGAATGTGCACAGCATAATTTTTGGCTTGGAGAAAGAGTGCCTGCAAGAATACTAAGAAGAGTGGTATAAACTGCGCAATAACTGCGAACATCTGGATACGATTGCAATTACCTAGGAGGCTCTTTCTGAAGGGAAAAGTATGGCCTTGCATTTTTTTGTTGACAGTTACTAGATAAAGTAGTTTAATAGAAGATTATGAATGTATATGGATGATTAAAATAGTAATAATATAAAAGCATCCTTTAATATTATGCTAAAGCACAATAAGCCAAAGTAGCTCCTGCCAATAGGCCTAAGGAGTTAAGTATCCCTTCCCTGGCTGAGAATGGGTTATTTTGAGCCTTAAAAATGCACCTAATTATTATAGGAGCAATAATAAAGAGTAAAGCATTTTATTATGACAATATCATTAAAGAATTGCTGTGTATGCACAATATTTTGCTAAGGCTGGATATATATAAACAGACAAACCAAAGTTAAAATCTAATTTTAAAAAATAGAAAAACGGAAAAATGGATGGAGATTAAATATTAACTTCCATCTGTAAATAAGTACAATAAGGTAAATATTATATATATAAATATGTAAAATACAGACAGAAAATCCTTGGACATTAGCAAAACAAACTTTAACTATTGAAAAAAGTTTAAGAAGATTTTTGCTGACGTGTGGTATCAATAGGTCCTGTTTGGGATAACATGATATTGGACAATATGCACACAAATCTATGTTGAGTGCTTGCCCACAAGAAGCTGTATCATTATGATAAATGTAAAATAAATTAGAAGGTACAAATGCTAGCAGATTGTATAAATATAAGTAAAATATTCAACATGCCTAATAGAAAAGTCTTAAAGAATCACTGCCTATATTTTTAAATGGCTTAGTAAAATTAAAGTAAATGTAGTTACCAGCAAAAGTCTGTAAGATATTGGCTAAAAAATAAATCAAATTCAATCCTTTGATAATGAAATTAAATTTTTGAAAGGAAAATAAACAGAAAGTAAAAGTAACTTCCTTGAAAAGATTCAGAAATTCCTCCCTTAGTTTTTGAATTTAAATCTTTTCCTTGATGAAAAGGGCTATTTAAGAAGTAAGGGCAGGTATTAATAAGGCTCTTCTTATTAACTATGAACAAGCTAATCCTATTTTAATGGGTAGAAAATATTTCAATAGACACTGCTGTTATAAATATATGCATGAAGAGTTTAAAATTCTTACAAAACTTCTAAGCACCCTACCATTATGCCACGATACCTAAGGGTAGAGCTGCAGTAAGATCTGTGTTGTTAGAATGCATTACATGCAAGAGGTACAATGCTCTTTCTTACAGGTACCCACGTTTCACTGACATACCTAGAACACACATTAGAATCTCATAAAACCTTACCAACACACAGATATTGATTTCACCTCTCATGTGTATGTCAAAAAACAACAACCTCAAAGTAGAGAAAATGTACATCTTAATTTTCACTTGCCTAAACCATCAGAGCTGTCATCTTAGACTGGTACCTTCCATGAACCACATTTTCTGATTTCTTTAGCATTTCAAAAGGTTCTGTTAATAAATTTAGTTCTTATACCATCGTATCATATATAGTGACAATGCATTATATTTTAATAAATGGTGCAAAATAATAGAAGAGTTCCCGTTTTACCGATGCTTTCAATCGAGGAGTTTGATAAAAGATTCAAATTCAACATGTGAAAATTAACCGCTTTCTCCATGGTGAAGGTATGCCATTGAAAGGTTAATAAGTTATGAAACAGTTGTCTGTATAGAATGCTGAATTGGAAGAGTTAAAGTAACCTATTTTGAACTTCTTACCACTCTGTCTGACATAGAAAATGCCATCAATTCAGGACCCCTAACCTATAGATCTGGTACCTCTGAGTTGGAGGCAATAACGCCCAAATGTTTTAATTATTAATGCTTACACAGTAATAAATTTAATATGTAAAAGTCTATTTGAACAACAATAGAATATCAGATAGGCAGTGCACCCAACAAGGAGGTACTGGACTCTACCCTCTTAAAGCAAAATGAACTCTATTGAAGAGTTCAGGCGTTTGTGGCATGAGAAGTATCTCTAAGTCTTCGGGAGCGGTCTAGACACTTGTTTCAGGGAATTTGGGAAATTCTTGAAAAGGTGGAGTATGTGGTTTCCCCTCCCAATTCTTTAAAAGGCGTCCATTTTGGAAGTTGGGTAGAGTGTTGGATGTAATAATAGGTCATGATTATGAACAGCAGATCAGTGAAAATTAAAACCGGTTTCGTTGGTGAAGTGGTGTTATTCATTCATTCAGTACCTTTACCCCCTCGAATTAAATACAGGAGGTTTTGTTAATAATGTAATACCTGTACAGGATGACAACAGCAAAAGACAACGTCTTCTAATAATAATAATAATAATAATAATAATAGATAATAATCAAGAAAAACAAATAAGACCTCATAAAAAAGCTGCCCTTAAACAAAGGCAGTTTATGAGGGATAACCTTGCAGACCTCTAGCAAAATGAATTAAGTAAAATTTAGAATTAAGTAAGGTAAATTTTTGTTAAATAGTCTGAAATGTGTATTAAGAATAAGTAAATGTTTATTTTAGAATTAAGGTTGTTTTTAAATAAAAAAATAAAGAAATAAGTAAAAAAAAAATTAGATCTTTAAAATTTAGAAGGAAGCGCATAAGCAACACGACAGTTATATATGTGTAATTGAGAGAGTAATAAGACTAATATAGCAAAGATAATATGTCAAGTGAATATTATTGCTAATATAGGATCATCTTTCTGGCCTGAAAGTGTATTGGAAGAAACTCTTCTCTAATTTTACCCCATAAGAAATAAATGGAAAATGAGAGAGAAGTGAGTGGAATTTTCAGCCAGGAATTTGACTTTACTATTAAAAATAACACACCAAACATGCATATAACTTATTACTTCTGACGTCTTAAAACGTCGTTCGTTCGAAGATATTTTTAAATAGTAGCGAATGTAGTAATATAGTTTATGGTATTATCAATTATTATCAAAATAAAGCAATAGTTAATTAGCAAATATTATTAAATACTTTTTAGAATGTCAAATAATATTCCTGCAATGACTTCAAGCTGAATAAATATAACTAAAAAAGAAAACGAAACCAAATTAAAATTGAAATTATGACCCACAGATATTTGTAACATTGGAATCGGATTATCAAATAAAAACTCATTATCTGGGTTGTTCAAATTGAAAATTTGGGAACTAATATATATTATATTCTGTTGATCGGGTGATGCATGATAAAAAAATTTTCAGATATGAATTTTGATTTTTAATAACATATAGATAATTGCATTTGTAATTACAATTAGAACACAAATTGAATATCTATGGAACAAATTTTATCCAAAAAAAAAAAATTATTGAAGAAGAGGAACATTTTATACAAAAATTTTCTTTTAACCTAATATAAAAATAACAACATTAAACCTACAAGTAAAAAAAGTTTATCTATGCAAGCTGAACGATAATAAAAAGCCCTCAAAATTGATGTTAATAACAGAATAAAAGTAGAAAAAAAAAAAATTCAATATTTCAAGCTTTTTGAAAAAATATTGATATATCACATTCAAGTTTTATGAAAAATATTGATATTTTTTATTCCTTATACGATCAAAAACAATCAATTTACAGACTTGTATAAATCGAGGCGAAAGATACGCACGTATTTATTACATAGATAATTTTTTGTTAGTATACTCCAAAGAAAATATTTAAAAAAAATATCCCCCAAATTTTTTTAGGGAAGTTTGTAGCCAAAGAACAAATGTCCGAACTACTTAGCAAAATTTTAGTGAATAACAAAAAAGATATTAAGATAAAAAAAAATCGACATCCGCTTATCCAACCTCAAAATGGAAGTTGTAGTATTATATAATGATCAAACCAATTATACTTTTTATAAAATATATATATATTATTATATATATTATAAGGTTTTAAAAAAAGTGTTAATATGACGTCATTGAAAAATTTGTGCCCACAGTATTAAATATATAGTAAATAAATATATAGATGATACATCAATAAAGACTTTAATATTTTACAGTAGAAAATAAACTAATCACTCCGCTCAACTATGGATGACGTTATAAACTAGAATCTAGCGGTCAAGTATAAGGAAGAAAATAACAATAATTATATAGTAAAATATTCTATAGTAATTATACAAAAGTAATTTACATTATGTAGAATTTAAAAGTTCAGAAAAATATAATTTCCTATAAAAACAGTAAAATAAAATGTGGTTACATATAATTATTTAAATCTTAAAAAATAAATCGAGTATATATTATAGTGACAAAAAATTGT
>JABUQX010022356.1:40000-45000 GCA_015478945.1 Trachelipus rathkii | reverse complement strand
ATAAAGGTTAAAATTAAATAGGAAGCTTGCAGTCATTTTTGCTAAAGTTATTAAATTCAGGATAAACGAAATAACATTGACATTAGGGTTGCTAAGTATTTAAAACTGGTTCATATTGGAATAGTGTGAACTAAAAGTAGGAAGTGATGTTAATTACTATGATGATTAGATTGGAAAATGAAAATAGGCAATGTGATAGCATATTTCCAGGGTGATTTTGACGTGATTTTGACGAGGTTGGAGTTAGAAATTGTTATTGAAGTATATTCATTGATGCTATTTTTTCGTGAATCAGTTACATGATTCGGTTTGTATCAGGATTGTTTTTTAAATAGGAAGACTTTTTTAGAGTGGTTACCGGGTTATTTTGTAAAACATTTACATTAGTGACCCGGATTACAGGTATTAGGAAAATTAGAAAGTAAGGTAAGGTGGAGTTGAGATTGACGTGGGGTAAATATTAGAGTGCTAGGGTTAAATTTGTTCGAGAATGATAAGTGTGCACAGAGGAGTAGAAAGTTTATTATTATTATTATTATTATTATTATTATTATTATTATTTTATTATTATTATTATTATAAATTATTATATTAATATTTATTATATTAATTATTATTATTTATTATTAATTATTATTTATTCTTATTATTATTTATTATATATTATTTATTATTATATTATTATTATTAATATTATTTATATTATTTATTTTATTATTTATTATTATTATTATTATTTTGGTTTTAGCTGTATGTTGTGTTAGGAGAATAGTGCTGAATGTGTGAATGTGAGCAGAAGTGTGTAATATTTGTAGTATTTTAGGGTTTTAAATAATAACATTATAAATTATTATTATTGTATTTATTATTATTATTATTATTATTGATGTATATTATTATTATTATTATATTATTATTATTATATATTTTTATTATATTACTTATTATTTATTATTATATTAATTATTAATTATTATATTATTATTATTATTATTATTATATATTATTATTATTATTATTATTATTATTGATTATTATTTAATATTATTATTAATTATTATTGTTATTATTAAGATTTATTATTTTATTTATTATATATTAATCATTATTTATTATTATTATTAATTAGTTATTATTATTATTAGTATTATTATTATTATTAATTATTATTATTATTATTATTATTTATATTATTATTAATTATTATTATTATTATTATTATTATTATTATATTATTATTATTATTATTATTGATGATTTATTATTATTATTTATTATTTCTATTGTGTACTAATGTGTAATAACCTGAAGATGGTTCTCATATTCAATGGACTGGATAACGGGAGCGAATACCGGGAGCGGATACTGGGACTATCCAGACTTTTTTAGTTGCTGAAACATGATAAACCTTAGCGATTTTGTATGGGTTTTTGCCTGAGACTAATCAACCTTGCGATTTGTATCGGGTTTTGCCTGAGACCTGATCCCAACCTGGAGCGATTTGTATCGGGTTTTGCCTGAGACCTGATCCCAACCTGGAGCGATTTGGTATTGGGTTTTGCCTGAAACTAAATCTAAAAAAAAAAACCCCCTCTTGGGGGGGAAAAAAAAAAGCGATTTGGATCGGTTTTACCTGAAACGTTGACCTCCAACTGAGAGATTTCTATCGGTTTTACTTTTTGAGAATTTGCTCAACTGAAAAGTTCGTAAGCCCGATTTAACTTTCTAAGATATTCTAGGCTACATGGAACTGATAAACCGGGTTTTGGATTCTA
Source organism: Trachelipus rathkii (assembly GCA_015478945.1). Classification (NCBI taxonomy): domain Eukaryota; kingdom Metazoa; phylum Arthropoda; class Malacostraca; order Isopoda; family Trachelipodidae; genus Trachelipus; species Trachelipus rathkii. The sequence continues at coordinate 43,225 of JABUQX010022356.1, read as the reverse complement.
AGGTTGCTTTCACTGGATTGGGAGGGTACTTGAGTGTACTCCCCACCTTCACTGGATTGGGAGGGTACTTGAGTGTACTCCCCACCTTCACTGGATTGGGAGGGTACTTGAGTGTACTCCCCACCTTCACGGGAACCAAAGGGAAGTTCATTTGTTGTTTATTTCCCTAAGACATTAAAGGGAACAAAAGGGAAGTTTATTTGTTTGTTTATTTCCCTAGACATTAAAATTCCCTTATACATTTAAACTGTAATAACAGATTGACCCAGTTGTGAAGGTTTAGTGTAACCCGTTAATACTTTGAATTATTTTATATCCACGGTGTTGTTTGATATATGGATAGTGAGTCCCGGTTATACTGTTAAGACAGTCTGCCCTGGTTATTTATTGACTCTATTGATATTCGTGTGTATTATTATTGATTCTATTGATTTATTTACGTTACTGATATTTATAGGAATTATTATTGAATTTTTTATTTATTTCATTTATTGACATTTTAGTAGGGATTATTATTTATTCTTTGATTTATTTAATTTATTGACATTTAGGGGGTTATATTGGCTAGCCAGATTAGGAGTTTTGATTGGGTATAAACATTGACCATTATTATTGATATTTTATATGTGCTGTAAATATATTGCTAAAAACTGTTGCCTTATTTCTGGGCTTTGAAGACAACCTAATTTTTTGATGTTCATGTTCGACGGTCTCATTGGGTCCAGGTTAAGCAGTGTGATTTGAAATTAAATTTTTTTTTTATAATTTTTACTTTTTTTTTTGGCTTAAAGATAATTGGGTATTGGGAAAGACACTATTTTGTATATGTGAGTGGATGTGTCGGCAGGTTCACTATAGGGTGATTTGAATTTATTTTTGAGTTTATATAAATATAATATATAATATATATATATTATTATTTTTATGTGAATAATATCTATATATAATAAATACACTCTTCTCCATATATATATATATGATATATATATATATATATATATATATATATATATATATAGTATAATATATAATATATTTTGGTGTATTTTTTATGCGTTTTTTTGGTTAAACATAGGTATTATTTTTGGTTATTATGTGGGACTTTGCGGCAGAGAATTAGGAATAAGAAGCTTGTGGAGGTTCGAGGCTATGAGTATCTGGAAGGATTTCAGAAGGCCTTAATAGAGGAGTCAAAGAATTCTGATGTAGAGAAGGTGATGTTGATAATGAGGAACTGTTTACAGGTTTTAGAGACACCAAAAGGTGAAAGCCCGGTTATAGAACTGGATAAAGGGAAGGATGATAAAGTAAAAGTGGAACAGTCAGTGAGGAAAAAGGACCCGGTTAAAGTTAAACAAAATGTGCAATATGCATTAAAGTATAGAAATGAGAACGATGACGAAACGGAAGATGACATTTTTGAAAGGAAGACTGAAGTGAGTAGCGAAAGTGATGAAAAAGAGGAAGGAAGAGCAGGAATAAAAGAAGGAAACAACCATTAAGGAAGTTCACATGTGATGATATCATGGAATCATAAGTGGAGTCAGAGGTTGAAAACGAAGTGGATAAAGGAGGACAGCTATGGTTAAAAAGGCTAGTGGAACAAGAAAAATCAGGAATAAAGTCCAGCTTAGCTGTAAACAGTGTGCTCATTATTTTGGCAGGTGAACTGCTAGAAGTAATGCAGACTTACAGCAAGGCAAATATTAGGGCGGTGAAACCGTTGAAATATGGTGAGGAAAAAAGTCCAAACGTTCGAAAGAATTCTGGACAATGGAGATAAAGAGGAAAGAGAAAATTGCTGAGATCGCATTGCGAATGTAGACGACCTGTGAGGCCGCAACAAATGAAGAACAAAGAGAAAAGGAGACGCTAAAGAAGCAATTTATAAGATGCCTGCCCAAAAAAATAGCAAGACGATTTATATTACGGATGGGAGGCGAAAAGGAAAGTCTGAGGGTAAGATGGAAAGATATGGTGAACTGGGCTCGTTTTGAGGATGAACTTGATGAACACACGGAACCAGAGGCTGAAACAATTCCAATATGGGCAGCCTTCCCTCAAGGAGAAGAAAGAAGGAGGAGCGCGGACAGGGTGCAGTATGAACAACCGACACCACAACGTAGTAGTAGACCAAAGGAGTATGATAGAAGGTCTGGTGGACCATATAGTGGATCAAGGTTAAGGTGCCATCATTGTGACAGGGTTGGGCACATGAAACGTGACTGCCGGCGGTTTAATGGGTGGTGCTTGGTTTGTGGAAGTGGTGAGCATAGGCTGATGGATTGCCCAGTAAGGAGAGGACAAGAATCCAAACGTAGGATTGAAAATAAAAAACAGGGACAAGAGACTCAGAGAGTGGTGGAAAGGAAATGTTTCCTGTGTGATGGAGTCGGGCACTGGCGTGACTCTTGTCCGTTAAAAGAACAAATAGAGGAGTTAAAAAAAAACTTAAAACCAATGTTTTCGGGAAACGAACTTGCTCCGCCATCAGCCGGGACGTGTCGGAGCCAGCCACAACAAGGATAGAACAGGTACCCGATTATAGGATAGGCGGATGTTGAAACCGGAGCCAAAGAAGCATGGGGCAAAAATCAAGGAAGCATGGAGATTGTTAAAACAAATGGCATTACAGGGAGCAAATGGTAAAAGAAGTGTGTCGGTGCAGACAGAGAACCAGGTCGGTAAAAATAAAGTCACTCACACGGAAAGTTTCAGCATGATACTTTCGCCTGTGGATACAAGTGAACAACGTGATTGGTTCGATGATATGGGAGTAGATAATGACCAGGAGAGTAAATATGACATTAGAGCATTTGAGAGATCAATAGGGTTCCCAAAAGATAGTTACACGTTCGGAGTAAGGGTCAGCGACGAGAGTGAGGAGGAAATGGATTTAGGTTTAGACAAGGTAGTGGATTCAATCGAAAACCCGGAGGTTATCCCTACTGAGAATCAAGATACAGACTTTGAGACACACGAGGAAGGCCAGGGTGAGGAACAGGTGGAAAAGGTAGGAGAGGTTAATATCAAGGTGTACTAGCCATGAAGGTCAGAATATAAGACAAGGTCTAATATGAGGAGCTTGTGGAAGTCATGTGAAGTCGGATGCTATGAGATTGGTACATAGTGCTGGATCAACAGGAACAAGTGTGTAACCAGAAGGATCTGCACAGGGCATCTGTTCACAAGGTCGAGAGGATCGGTACGGAACAGCCAAACGTA
>JABUQX010022356.1:10000-30000 GCA_015478945.1 Trachelipus rathkii | reverse complement strand
CTTCCATACTCCAATAGTAGTGGCAAGAATTTTAGTAATTCTGGAAATAGGCAGAAAGAAGACGGCAAGAGTACGGCAGCGTCCGTAGGTTTTCAAAGTGAAAACGAAGTCCTGAAACTCTCAGGTGAAGAACCGTCTATTTTTGAAGATACAGTAGTTGTGGGCGGATTTGATCGCTATTCACACAACTTGCCTATAACACATGGGAAAGTTAATGGGTATCATGTCCAGTTATTAAGGGATACCGGTTGTAACTGGAGTCATACGGCCAAAAGTATGTTACCCAAGGGTTTACTAGCGGCACGCATAGCAACCATGCACGCACTTGTTAGACAGTAACACCAGAAGTTACACTCGCAGATGTCCTGAGATTGGACATCTTCCCATACTTGTGGTAAAACACGACGCGCAGCAAGTGCCTGCCAGAGTCGTGTAATGATCTAATTAATAGGAAACATCGAAAGGGGTCATTACCCCATACAGCCAAATCCTGCGCATGGAAGAGACTTTGTGTCGTGGTCAAGCACTTGCACGACGAAGAAACTCCAGAACAGAGTTATTGTCCCATTGTCGACCGTGCTGAAGAAGATTCACTGAAGATCTATGGTGGAGCGCAATAGCCGAACAAAAGGATATAGCGTCAGAAGAGGCGAGAACGGAAGAAAAAAAATGTTTATGCGAGGAAAGAACCGTCTGTCAAACAGTCAATCAGATCATGGCTTGTAGTGAAAAATATGAAATACACAACCGCGGATGCACTCATTGTTCAGGAACAAGATTCCCTATATTTCCTGCTTTGTTGAAATAAACTGAAGATTGTAAGTCAGCAGATGAGCGTAAAGTCGTTCACACTGGCCACTAGCGAAAATACTAGAAGTATATTCGAAGTGTCCAACACTATTGAGGGTCTAATGTACAAGTACAGATGGAAGATTGGAGAGTCATTTTAGCATCCTTTGTGTAGATAATGTCATAATGAAAAACTGACAAAATGCCCAACAGGTGACAGCTTCAAGAGACACAAAGTGTCGCAGTCCGGAACAAGTGGACGATTTCAACGATGATCAAATTACTGATTAATCAGTAACCGTAAGTGTTTAAGAGAGACATGAGATGACGCAACTCTACAAAAGATGTGGAAGTCTTTGGAAATCAGGTGAAAACAAGTATGTTTTGAAGAACGGCATTTTATACAAGAGAGTAATTGAAAATCAACTAGAGAGGTTCACACTTGTTGTACCTAAAGAGTATAGGAGTAGAGTGATGAGAGTGGCTCATGATGAGATCTTTGGAGGCCACCAAGGTGTAAGAAGACTATGGGGAAGATCACTCAACAGTTCTTCTGGCCGAACTTACACCAAGACGTGTCCAGACACTGTTACTCCTGCGACATTTGTCAAAGGACCTGTTCTAAGGGAGCTGTGAAGAGGATTCCTTTATGTCCCATGCCGATAATAGAAGAACCTTTCCAGAGAGTCGTCATCGATTTAGTAGGTCCTATTTCGCCACCATCATCCGAGGGACACCAGTATGTGTTGACACTCGTGGATGCAGCGACTAGATACCCAGAGGCAGTACCTCTGAAAAGTATTACGGCTCAGAAAGTGACTGAAAGTTTGGTATCAATTTTCTTGAGGCTTGGAGTGCCTAAAGAAATTCTTAGTGGCAATTGACGTCAGTTCCATTCAGATTTGATGAGAGACGTAACCAAGATGCTTAACATTAAGCAAAAGTTCTCAAGTGTCTATCATCCCATGAGCCAAGGACTTACTGAAAAATTTAACGGTACGCTGAAGCGTATGCTTAAGAGAATGTGCGACGAACAAGTCAGGAAGTGGCACAAGTTTTTGGAACCATTGTTATTTGCATATAGGGAGGCTCCACCAGACTCCACTGGTTTCTCACCTTTCGAACTTTTGTATGGGAGGACTGTGCGAGGTCCTATGCAAATACTACATGAAATATGGGCGGGTGATATTAACCCTGATGAGGCAAGATCAACATACCGTTATGTATTTGATTTGCAAGAACGCCTGAATGAGACGTTAAAGCTAGCGAGAGAGAACCTAGCGAGAGCCCAAATTTCACAAAAGAAATATTATGACAGAGGCACCAGGAGCAGAAAGTTAAAAGTAGGAGATTTGGCCCTAGTACTCCTACCGACGTCGAATAATAAGATGCTCATGCGTTGGGGTGGACCTTACCCAGTGGTAGAACCATACGGTAAGGATAATTACCGGATACAGGTTGATGACGTCATAAAAACCTATCATATTAACCTGTTCAAGAAGTACAACGTAGGAGAAGAGAATGAAGAAGAGGAAGAAGGTCAACATCATGGAGGGATAGGTGCTTCTGCGGTTATACTTGATACGGAGAACGAAGAAAACATCCACCTTGTGGATATTGACCCAACACCTGTACAAAAGGAGAGATTATCAGATACGAAAATAAGTACGGAAATAAGAGATCCCATGAGGAAGGATCTGATGACCATCTTGGAGAAGTATGAAGATATATTTACGGATGTGCCTGGCACAGCTAAAAATGATTTTCATGCTATTGATCTTATCGATGAAACACCTATAAGGCTCAGACCATACAAGCTTCCGTATACCACCCGAACCGAATTGAAGAAAGAGACGGAGAAGATGATAAAAATGGGTATCATAGTGCCCTCGACGTCGCCCTTTTCTGCGCCTGTGGTTGTGGTGCAAAAGAAAGATGGAAGTAAGAGAGTCTGTTCAGACTACAGGGCTCTTAACAGGATCACAGTGTTTGATCCAGAGCCGATGACCACATCCCAAACCTTATTTACGAAATTTGCCAGGGACAAGTATTTTTCGAAACTTGACATCGCCAAGGGCTACTGGCAAATAAAGTTAAACCAGAGGACAGGACAGTAAGAACCGTTCTCGACCGAGGATGGTTCATTTTCATTATATCAAGCTACCGTTTTGACATGGCGAATGCGGCGCTACCTCGTACAGAAGCATGCAGGAGAAACTTGTGGATCACGATGTAGATGTTCTGCTAGATGATATCATTGTCACTCACGACCTGGCACGCATCACCTGACCACCCTACGTAGTTTCTTGTAGACTGAATTAGAAGAAGGTTTCACTATTCGCCCCACAAATGTGAGTTGTGCAGCATTAACGTGAATTTCTGGGACACCAACATGGTAAACCCCCCACGGGAAGAAGGTCTTCGATGAAGACAACGTTATAAAAGAATAATGAAGGCCGAGCACTCTTGCCAAGCAAAAGCATGTGCGTTCAGTTTAGGTCTAACTGGTTATTCACCTAGGATTCGTGAAAGATTAGCAAGTTGCTCGCACGCACTCAACACCTCACAACACAAGAAAAGGTGAGCCGTACAATGAAAAGTGAAGACAACACAGAAGCGTTTGTTGAAGCTAAAAAAAGAAAACAGCCCCCCTGGGAGTTCAAAGGAAAAACCGGAATACTTAGAATCCAAGAATTGGACAACATTTACACTCAAGTAGATTTTCTTCTGATTCGTCGTTAGGATAGCGTCCTACTACATAGAAAGTAAGGCATATTGCATTCCTGTGGCGTACGAGCAAGAAATCTCACCGACCCAAAAAGATCTTCAACGCTGAAAAAGAGGCGTAGTCGATGTTATGGCAATAAGAGTTCGAGCCATACTCTTTTACGGGAAGGAGTTCGTATTGCAATCGACAACCCGGCCTCTACATCGCAGTGAACAAGAAAAGTATCATACTCACGGATTATGAGGTGGTCTTTGTTCTTACAAAGATACGTTCATTCTAGACACCACATTTGTGGTAAAGACAACGTAATAGCGGACTATTTGAGTCGCTCTTCTGAAGGAACATCCGGATCATCCGAAGAGGCATCCGCCGAAGAGGAGCAAAAGGATGAAACATAATGTATATAAGTATTCAATAAGCAAATTGCAACGCATTTTTTTTTTTTTTTTTTTTTTTTTTGCTTGTGAAATAGGGCCTAAATATTGTAATCGCGATTATTACATTACTGCATAATATGTGTTTCATAGTCAGCATTCCCCCGTTTTGTTTGCTACCCTCCCCCTTTCTTTATAGTATGTAATGATCGTGGGGCCAGTCAACATAGTAATTCGTGTTAAATATATATATATATATATTAATATATATAATATATATATATATATATAATATATATATATATAATATATAATATATATATATATATACTATTATATATTCACAGTACGTTGTTTTCTTTAAGATTAATAATTGTGCATTTGTTAAGAGAACGGAAATATAATTTGATTGAAAGGCATTCCTTCTGACAGTCCACGTTGATCTTTACGATTTTGCTAACAACTGCACATCAGAATGTTTTTGTGTATATTATCAGTTACTATTATTTTGAACAAATATGATATAAGGAGAAGCGAGTAAACTTTATATTATATATCTATATATATATATATATATAATATATATATTATATATATATATAATATATATATAATATACTATATATTATATAAACATATATTAATAGTATATATATATATTATATAGAATATATAAATATATAATAATATATATATATATATATATATATAAGATATATATATATAATATATAATTATATATATACAATGCGTAGTATATATATATATATATATGAATATATATATATATAAAATATATATATATCATATAGTTATTATATATATATATATATAGTCTATATATATTATCTTATGTATATATATATATCATATATATATATATATATATATATATATATATATATATAACTATATATATATATATATCATATTATATATAATATAATATAATATATATAATATATCTTATATATATATATATATATATATATATATTTTATATATAATATATATATATATATATATATATATATATATATTTATATATATATATTTATATATATTAGATAGTGTAGCCGGATTAGTGATTTTTCACTATCCTGGATGCGGATGCGGGATGCGATGCTGATAGTTAAAATCACTATCCGCGGAATTGCGGATGCGGATAGCGGATAGTAAAGTTTTTAGAGTTTTACACAGAGAAGACTTCATATAGTATATTATATATATTATAATATATAATATATTATTAATATATAATATATATATATATATATATAATATATATAATATAATATATATATATATATAATATATTATATATATATATATAATATTATATATATATATAAAAAATATATTAATTAATATATAATATATATATATATATATATATATTATACTATATAATATATATAACTATATATAACTATATATATATATATATATATATATATATATATATATGTACATATCCGTGTTACCAGAGTAACGGACGCTTGGACCGCAACTCTTTTGCAACCCAAAAACTCCTTTCAAGCCTCCACCTATTGGAAAAGGGTTATATAATAATGGCTTGAAATTCTCAAATAATGTTCAAAAACAAAAGCTTTCTGAATCCTTTCAGGGGAGAATTGTGCTTATCTTTCGTTACTAAATGAGATCTGCACCACTAAAGACGCTTACTAAATACATCTTGTTGGGTATGCTAAGTATTCCCTGGCGAGCTCTGCAAGATGTGGAAAACTTTTAGCATTTATCAATCTTTCGAGCAGTCTTTCATAAATTTCGATTTCCAAACTTTTTTTCACTGCAAATTTACATTTATCTACGTAACCAAAGTTTTTTGACACCTCTGAAAACAAGACTCTTCATCGCCGCTAGAAGCCAAAAAAGTTCATGGATTAAGCAATGATCGCTAACAGATTGTAATTGCGTGTCTCTGTTTGTGTGATCTTTTGCTTTTTATTGGGTGGTGATATTTCTGCCTTTAGCAATATTCCATCACATAGGCATCCTAAATTAATTTAAACCCTCTGTAAAACACGTGGTTCAAGAAATTAGATTTGGTATCTAGGATTAGAAAAGTTGCTTAATTGTACCTCCGCTGGTCAATTTGCAGACTTTTTCGACCAATCAATAGTTGCATCTCGTCTACATGTACTACTGCTTTCACTGTGGAAAAGCCCTTGCTTTTAATAATATTATATACTATAATATATATATACTAATTATATATATATATTATATATATATAGATATATATATGACCTAGACTATGTATGACCTAGATTAATGTATGTACCTAAATATATGTATATATATAATATTATATATAGTATAATTATATATATTAGTAGTATATATATATATATATATATACAGTATATATATATATATATATATTATATCAATATTATAAATATATATATATATATAGAGGTATGTGCACACATGTTTCTCATAATTCATAGATGAATACTATCCGCTATCCGCAAAAAATTATATGCGGATGCTGTTGCGGATGCGGATAGTGAAAAGTGAATAAATGATGCGGATATCCCGCATATGCGGATGCGGTTATCCGCTACACCTCTAATATAATATATATATATTATATATATATATATATATATATATATAATATATTTTATATATATATAAATTATATATATATAATATATAAGTATATATATAATATATAGAACAGTTTTATTTTAAAAGTGAGTATTTATACTATAAATATTTTAAGTTTTTGATTTTTTAGCAAGTATTGTGAATCTTGGGAATCCTTCAGTGTTCGTTGTATTTTTCCTTCTGCGAGTCTGATATTGCTTCGATTCCTTCTCCCGTTGTAAGGATTGTAACCCCTCCCCATCTACTCTGCTTGCATATACATATTTCTTCTAATTTCAGGACAATACTATATACTTCTTTCCTTGTCACTACTTCCAATGTTTTTCTTAGTGTCCCAATCTGGTAGTCTTAGGTTACATCTTTTCTACGTTAAATGGCGATGTAAGTCACTTTTCAGGACTGCCTCTATTTTTTTGCTTGCGTCAACATGCGTGTTGTGGGTTGTATTTATTGCAAGTGTGTAATTCGTGCTCGATCAATTTTTATACACTAGAAGTACTTAGTTGCTAAACGTTGTTTTCTGTGATTATATGTTACTTAAGTGTTCCATTTATTTATTTATTTATTTATTTTCTGTGTTAACATCGAAGTGCAAAATATTTAATTTATTTAAATGTTCTTATTTTCGATATTTTATCACCTTAACCTAACCTAGGTATAGCGTTTAAAGTTAATAATTGTGCTTGCAATATTCTATGGTGATACGCTCACGTGTGCTCCTGTGTCCGTTTTCTTTTGTACAGCAGAAAGCTAAGCATCTACACTCCGTCAGATGCGCAGGTATTTGAGTTGATATTTGTAGTAAGGTATTTCATAGTAAATTTTATTTATATCTATTATTTATATAATAAATATAAATTTAATTTATTTCATAATATATTTTATTTTGTTTTTAATATTTATTTGGTATTTCATATTTATAAAAGTGTCCCCACGATTAAACTTTGTATTGTTAAATATAAAATTTAACTGTGGAGCGTCTGGTTAGCGATCAGCTGATCCGTAAATGTGAAATACACAAATAAACAAACATTTTTGATATTTTTGAATTTTAAGATTATTTTGACATTAATGCAAAGTCTGAGATCTAAATGTAATGCTCTATTAGAATACTGTTTGCTTACTAAATTTTTATTTATATATAATTTAGGCGCATACTATATATATATATATATATATAATATATAATATATAAATTAACCATATATATATATATATATATATAATATCATATATATATATTATATATACTGTATATTATAATTAATATATAATAATATATATAATGATATATATCATATAAATATTAATATATATATATAATATTATATATATATACTATATTATGACAGTTTTGGTCGTATAGATTGATTTTTAAACCAACTAAATTTTTAAATGCAAATTAAAATACGAAGGATTTCGTGAGCGGAAAAGATATTTATTCTTGGATGGTTTTGTGAGCAACAAGTCTTTAAAAGTTCAAGTGCTTCTTAAATTGGATTTTGTCATAAAAGTTTTCAGCGTTAAAGTATTTGGTAACGAAAAGTATATTGTTATCAGGAAGTGTTATTGTTGCTGTGAAGAGGTTCAGTGGTAACCATCTAAGAAGTTTCGTGTCCCGTGAAATCGGGTAAGATAACTTAAATTATGTATATTTAATTGTAGTTCGTGAATAATGGATTTTTTTTATAACGATAAAAATTATTACTTAAAACCTAAAGATTTAACGCAGATAGGAGTACAATTTAAACAATGAATTAAAATGTCAGCTAAAATAGTGAATATTTGGAATAGCGGAAAGTACTATTTATTAGAAGTTGGTTAGAGTTGATAGTGAAAACATAATTTGGAATCAAATATTAAAGTGTCAATTTGGAATAAGGAAATAGAGTAGCTTTCGATAATGTGTTTAGGATCGTTAAGAGAAGTGTAAAGGTTGAAATTTATTATGGAGAATTTTTATAGGAAATGTAAGTTAGGTTGCGTTCAGTTCGGAGTGAAATTTTAGGTTGAGGCAGTTAATTTAGTAGGTGCGGTATTTGTAATTGCATGGATATAGTAGGCTTTGTGTTAACGCAATCTGTAGTAAAATATGGTTCCTTCATAACGTAACATTGTCATAAAATAGGTTTGATATGATTTTTGGGTATGTTTTGTTAACGATATAACTGATATAAATTTGGGGCATTGGTTAGGTTATGTACGTGAATATTTTCTTGACGACAAAGTATTTTTGGCGGAGTATTGATGAAGCATAAAAGGGTTGCTGAAAATAGGTAGACGTTGGAAAAACGTACGGGGTTATAGTATATATTTTTATTATTATTATTACTTATTATTATTATTATTTATTATTTATTAAGTTAGTTATTATTGAATTATTATTACTTATTAGTTTATATTATTGATTATTATTATTATTATTATTATATATTTATTATTTATTATTATTATTATTATTATTATACAATTATTATTAGTAACTTCATCTTTATTTTTATTAGTAATATTTGTGATCCGAAATGCGATGAAGGGTTTCAATACGTACTTTTTACTATTGATGTATATAGTTTGTAGCAGTGCTACGATTTATTAATTATTACTTATTATTATATTATTATATTATTATTATTATATTTGATTATTCTTATTAAGTATTATGGATTATTGATTATTAGTAGTAGTGTCGTTATTGGTTTCGTCATTATTAAGTTATTTATTATATTATTACTGTATAGTTTAGAAATATATATATTAACCTGGTCCTATTCTGTTTTAAGGGCCTGGTGCAGAGCCTGGTGCAGAGCCTGGTGTGGAGCCTGGTGTGGATCCGGTGCAAAGCTGGTGTGTGGATCCAGTGCTATTGGTGGAGGCGAGTGGAGCGGCTCCGGAGTTATTGGTGGAGCCCGGAGGTGTGAACACGCCTAAAGAAGAGTTTGGAGGGTGCTCGATAATAGAGCACTCCCTATACTATAAGAAGATTGGAGGGTGGCCGATCTAGCAACTCCCTATACTCAAGGAATGAGTTGGTAGGTGCGATATAGCCATCCCTATAATAAAGGAAGACTATGGGGGGGGGGAGGGGTTGCGATATAGCACTCCCTATAAGTAAAAATAAGACTTTGGAGGGTTGCGCATAGCACCCTAGTATAGAAGAGTAGCGGAGGTGCCGGTATAGCACTGCCTATATACCGAGATCTGAGGGTGCCTTGTAGCACTCACTACCATCCCTGAAAATCGTAGTCTGGAGTGAGGTGTGGAACACCGGTCATTGAAGGTCACGCGTTTTATGGGTCTGCAGTTGGAGATCTGCGGAATCCAACACGTAATTTACGCTAATAACAAATTTCTTAATTACTGTATTCCTATTTATTTCTAAGAAAATTGACTTGTATACAGTGATAAACATTAACGTGAATTTATAATTGTGTAAATATATAATGATAATATTTTGGGGATTTATATATATGTAGGTTTAATTATTTAGCTAGGTTAGTGAGGATATCTAGGTGTCTTGATACTTTTGGTATTATATTAATGAAAAATCTTATCTTGTGTTTTTCTCTCGACCTTCCCCACTAGAGACGTGAACCCTTTGCCTTGGCTCCATATACCCTCCGTCAGCACTTATTGTGGTGGGCCGGCAACTATTTTGGTGGCTCGTTCGGCGTCTTCAAGTGGTGGGTTCGGTATACCAGGTATAGTGAGAGAGCATAGGTGTGGAATCTACAAAAACTGTAAGTAGAGAAAAAAATTTTTCGTTGAGTTGCCAAAATTTTTTTTGTTGTTGGCGAATTTTTTTTTGTTTTTCATCTCTCAAAGGCAATATTCTTTTACGAACTATTATATATATATTTGGTTGTGCTCCTTATTTTAATATTTTCGTGTGGAGCTATTATATTTTACGGAGCTCTTACATTTGATATTTTCGTGTGGAGCTATTATATTTTACGGAGCTCTTATATTTGATATTTTCGTGTGGAGCTATTATATTTTACGGAGCTCTTACATTTAATATTTTCGTGGAGCTGTATATTTTACGGAGCCCTTATATTTGATATTTTTGTGTGGAGCTATTATATTTTACGGAGCTCTTACATTTGATATTTTCGTGGAGCTGTATATTTTACGGAGCTCATATATTTCAAAAAAATTTCGTTGAGTTGTATATTTTACGGAGCTCTTACATTTGATATTTTGTGTGGAGCCATTATATTTTACGGAGCTCTTATATTTGAAATTTTTGTGTGGAGCAATTATATTTTACGGAGCTCTTATATTTGATATTTGTGTGGAGCCATTATATTTTACGGAGCTCTTGAATTGTGAATTTTGCGTGGAGCTGTTTGAATTTTGAATTTTTGCGTGGAGCTTTTGAAGTGTGAATTTTTGTGTGGAGCTCTGATATTTGGAATTTGGTGTGGAGCCCTTAGACTTTGAATTTTGGTGTGGAGATTTTCGGGTTTCGTGTGAAATTCTTGAATTTTTTTTTTTTTTCTCTTTGAATTTTTTTTTTTGAAATTCGAAATTTTTTTTTTTTTTTTGGTGTTTGGTTTGAAAATCATTGAATTTTTTTTTGCAATTCGTGTATTGTTTGAAATTTGTTTTGATTTTTTTTAATTTTTTTATTTTTTTTTGAAATTTGGAATTTTTTTTTTTTTTTGGTGTTTTGGTTTGGAAATCATTGGATTTCTTTTGCAATTGTTGAATTGTTTGAAATTCAGTGTAGAGCTGCTGAATTTCTTTGAAATTTTTTTTTTAAATTCGAAATTTTTTTTTTTTTGGTTTTTGGGTTAAAAATTATTTGGTTTTTTTTTTGCAATTGTTGAATTGTTTGAAATTCAGTGTAGAGCTGTTGAATTTCTTTGAATTTCTTTTTTAAATTTCAACATTTGTTTTTTTATACCAAATAAAAAATCATTGGATTTATTTTTATTTGCAATTGTTGAATTGTTTGAAATTTCAGTGTATAGCTGTTGAATTTCTTTGAAATTGTCTTTTTGAAATTCGAATTGTTTTTTGGTGTTTGGGTTAAAAATCATTGGATTTCTTTTGTAATTCGTGAATTGTTTTGAAATTTCGTGTAGAACTATTGAATTTCTTTGAAATTCTTTTTGAAATTCGAATTTTTATTTATTTATTTATTTATTTATTTTTTTTACACTTGATTTTAAGGTACCCACATACATAGTGGTACCCAACTGATTTTTTTTTTGATATTTTTCGTACATTTGAAAGAAAATTTTGATACTATTTGGGTGTGGGAGTGGTGTATATATTTGTTTGTGGTACACACGTACAGTGGTACCCAATTGATATACATTTTCGAATTTACATTTGGGTGTGGGGATTCATACACACACTGATAAAAGAAAATATTTTTTTTTTGATAATTTTTTTTTTTTGCTCATTCTCGCGTATTGTTCATCTGTATAAATTGATATAGGAAAGAGAAGCAGTATGGCGGGTACCGACGAAGGTAAAGATGATGGAGGTACAAAAGGAGGATTAAAGGTAATGGCCTTACTAAACGAATTACAACAGGCATTAGTTGTTGAGGCAGAAGATTTAGATGTAGGTAATGTGACAGCAGTATTGGATAGTTGTTCACAAGCTCTAAAAACAAATAGAGGAAACCCTAGTACAGAGCAACCGGTAGAGGTGAACAATAGTACGATACAGCAACAGGGTGACAAAAGAAAGGATAGGTCAAATGTAGAACATTCCGTGAGACAGAAGGAGATAGGTAAGATAAAACCAAAAGTGCAGTATGCACTGAGGTATAGAGAAGAGGATTATGAGGAGAACGATGATGACATCTTTGATAATAGAAGTGAAACTGAAAGTGAAGGTGGTGGAAAAAAGAAGAGAAAGAGGAACAAAAGAAAAAAACATGTAAGAAAGTATACAGTAGATGACAGTTCGGTGACAGAAGTAGAGTCAGAAGGTGACAGTGAATTGGATAAAGGTGGTAAGTTGTGGTTAAAGAGGTTGGTGGAATTAGAAAAATCGGGTATGGAACCCAATATGGCAGTTAACAGGGTGCTCATCATTTTGGCCGGTGAATTATTGGAGGTGATGCGTACGTACAGTAGAGCTAACACAAAAGCGGTAAAACCTTTAAAGTACGGACGAGACAAGGTACAGACCTTTGATGCCTTCATCGAAGACTTTGAGAGGTACGCGAAAGAACAGCTTGGAAGGGACAAACAGCGGTGGGCTGTTGAATTGAGGAGCTTTTTGGAGGGCGGTCCCCTAAGAACATACTACAGTATATACAGAGCGAAAGTGAAGTATGTAACCCTTGTATCAAGGCTGCGTAGCTGGTGTAAAGAGGAGAAAGATAGTGAGGTGATGGATCTTCAGAAAGAATTCTGGAAGATGGAGATTAGGAAAAATGAAAAGATCGCCGAGTTTGCTCTGCGCATGCAGACAACATATGAGGCAGCAACAGAAGAAGATCAGAGGGATACTGGGATCCTAAAGAAGCAGTTCGTGAACTGCCTGCCTAAAAAAGTGGCTAGAAGGTTTAAGTTACGGATGGGGAGTGAGAAGGAGAGTATGAAGGTACGTTGGAAGGATATGGTGAGTTGGGCCCAAGAAGAGGATGAACTTGAAGATCAATCGGAACCAGAAGCTGACCTATCCTATATGGGCAAGCATTCACACAAGAAGCACTCAGAGGAGGACGTATGCGGGACCAGGTCCGTTACTGGAGACCGGCATACAACGGACAGATGGACCAAGGGGTAATAGTAGAGGAGTAGTAGGTCATACATGGGCAAAGAATAAGTGCATCATGTGTGAAAAGTGGGTTCACTTAAGAGAATTGTTGGAAGGTTCAGAAGGGTGGTTGCCGTAGGATTGGCAGTAATGAGCATAAGCTTATGGATTGTGGAGCAAGGATGGGGTACGGGTTTCAGCGTCGAAATGACAATAGGGAACAAGATCAAGGCGCTTCAAGAGAGGTGGAAAAAAGATGTTTTCTTTGTAGTGAAGTCGGACATTGGCGTGAGGCATGTCCTATGAAGGAGAAAGTGGAAGACTTCATAAGAAAGAATAAACAACCAGGTTCGGGAAACGAACCTGCTCCGCCAGTGCCCGGGACGTGTCGGAGCCAACCCCCAGTATAATGTGTCCACAAAGTATCCCGGTTAGTCAAGGTGGGTGGGTGCCGAATCCTGAGGCAAGAGAGTTTGTGATGAGTCAAGATGAAGGAGTACTTGGTCCATTGCCTCAGCGGATACAAAAGGCACGAAGTATGATTACAACAGACATAACAACAGGAGTGTATCATACTACAGGTAATATGCAGGTCACGGGTCCTGAAAGTTTAAAAATGGCACCGTTGTTGAAGGTGATGATAAAACTTGATGGTGTGGAGATGATTTCGACAGTGGATTCAGGAGCCCAATATTGTTTAATCGAAGAAAGCGAACTTTCAAGGATCTCAAGTCCGGTAGTACTGAATAAGGTGATGAGGTTAAGAGGTGTGGGTGATCCACAGCTTTGTTTAGATTCACATCGCACCGCAACGTTGAGGATCACTATTGATGAAATCAGCTATGGTCAGTCGGATTTCATAGTGGTTAAAAAGTTGAAGGAAGGTGTGATATTAGGGATGCCGTTTTTAGTTAAGAATAATATTAAGCTTAATACTGTAGACGGATCATTTAAGAGGTATGGTGACCATGGTGTCAAAGAGCAGGTGTTTTTGATGGATGGATTAAAAGACTGTATAAGGGTGGTAACCTCGGTGCCTGTGTATATGGTAGAAGAAACAGTACTTAAGAAGGATGATTGGGAGGCAGTTAAGGTAGAATGGAGATCTAAACAGATAAAACCAAGGAATCATGATGGAGGGTACAGTACAAAGCCAGAAGAGTTGTTACTGGAAGGTATAGAAGGTGGTAAAAGAGGTTACAACAAACGATTTAAAATCATACCAGGGTTGGTGAAGTGGGTAGAGAAAGGAGGTACTGTATTGTTAAAGAAGTTGACACCGGGTCAGTTAAAATTAGGTAAAGGTGAGCAAGTAGGTACAGCACATTTAGTAGTAGATGAAGACAGGTTGAGAAGTTATGAAACCAGTGTGTGTACTGTAAACACCACAGTGCAAGAGTTGTCGGGTCCATCTAGTAATGAACAGGAGTGGACGAAGGAGAAATTAAAGACCGAGATAAAATTTATGGAAGAACTGTCACCAGAACAGATTGAGCAGATTTTAGAGGTACTGTGGAGACAACGCAAAGTATTTAGTAGAAGTGACGTGGATGTCAGTGAGACATCAATGACACCGTATAGGATCAAACTTCACGATTATACCCCTATATATCAACGGGCCAGGAGGTTTGATCAGAGAACAAACGAAGAAATTGAACATCAGGTAAAGGAGTTGTGTTTACGAGATATAGTGGAGCCGTGTGCTGCAGAGTGGAGCTCACCGGTAGTGCCGATACGAAAGAAAGATGGGACACTCAGACTGTGTGTCGACTATAGAAGGCTTAACAAGGTGACAGAGGCGGACAGGTTCCCCATGGCGAACATCACAGAAACAGTTTTTGGTTGTCACGGTGCTCAGTATTTTACAAGTTTGGATTTAGTAAAAGGTTACTACCAGATGAACTTGGAGGAGGGTAGTAGAAATTTTACAGCTTTTTCGACTGTCAGTGGGCAGTACCGTTTCAAAAGGTTAAGCTTTGGCTTGAAAAACGGACCTGCGGCATTCCAACGGGAAATGCAGAGAATACTTTCGGGGTTCAGTAAAGATAGAGTGGTGGTATACGTTGACGATGTATTATTGATTTCAGGAGAGTTTAAGGAACATCTGGTATTAATAGAGCAGGTACTGCAGCGGTTTTGTGAAACCAACGTGAAGGTGAAAGTTAGTAAGTGTAATTGGGTGCAAAAAGAGGTACAGTTTTTGGGCCATATTATTGGTCGTACAGGTATCAGAAAGCTTCCGGAGTTTATGTCCCAAATTGACAAACTAGAAAAACCAAGTAACATCGGAGAATTGAGGAGATATTTAGGTATGATAAACTTCCAGCGGAAGTTTATAAGGAACTGTTCAGAGGTAGCGGCACCTCTTAGTGCATTAACTGGTGGTAAAAGGAAGGATCCGATAGAGTGGACGGATGAGAGAACAAAGGCGTTTATGGACTTAAAAGAAAGAATGAAGGAATCGGTGGAGTTGGCGTTTCCAAATTTTTCACCAGAGGCAAAACAGTTAGAGTTATTTGTGGACGCCAGTGGATTTGGTATGGGAGCTGGGCTGTGCCAGGAACAAGGAGGTGAGAGAAGGGTGATTGCTTTTAATTCACATTCATTCAATTCTTGTGAGAGGAGAGCCTCAACTATCGAAAGAGAACTTCTTGCAATCAGGTGGGGAGTGAAAAGTTTTAGATCATTTTTGTTAGGTCAAAATTTTATTTTATATACCGACCACCGACCTTTGGTATATTTACATACTATGAAATTGATTGATAGCAAGCTGGCACGGGTATTAGACGATTTAAGTGAGTACAGTTTTGAGGTGCGGTATTACCCGGGTAAAGATAACATTTTTGCGGACACTTGGTCCAGGTGCCATAGGAGTGAAGATCAGGATGAAGAACCAGCCGATCCATGTGCCCTTCCTGGAGGGTTAACCATAATGAAATTAGTTCCCGGTGGAGCGGACTCCTTATTTATTAGTTTAAAGGCTGTGTTGGAGGATGTGCAGGTACAGGGTACCGTACAAAATCACAAAGTGTTAAGAGAGATATTAATGGATACACTTATAGAAGATCGGAAGTTGTATGGTGTAGAGAAGAAACAGAAGTCGTTGAAGTATTTGAGGGCATTGAGGATGCCTGGTAGAGAACCGGTACCAGAAGTGTTGTTAGTGGCAAGTGACATGTTTAAGGTGAAGATCTGGTTACATCATGGTACATGTTGCTCGGTGGTGTACTTGGGTCCCAAAGTGGGAAAGAAAGAAAATCTTAAAAGTGTACACATACAGGTGCTTGGTGGTACACATTTTAACCCTTTAAGAAACGACGGAACGTTTAACAGTAATAATAGAAATATCATGGTTGATGAACTCTCCCATCTCAGGAAGAGTTACAGCAGGAGGAAGAGGAAGTAGAGGATTCCGAAAATGAGTTAAGTGAGGATCCTGGAAACAATTTGGTGCATTATGGTACAGATGAAGGTCTGGACATAAACTTGATGATGCGGGAGAGGTGTCATATATCACGGTTAAGTTGCAACCATGTATTGGGAGGTGTAGCTTGGCAGGAGGTTTGTATTGGTGAGGTACGCAAGTGTGCGTTTTTAGATACAGGTGCAGTCATAAGTCTGATACAAGAAGGTGTAGTTCAAGACCTGGAGAATTTCGGGTATATTCGAAGGAAATGGTCAATAAATTTGACACTTAATGGAGTCACTACAGGTATTGTGGAGTGTAACATGGCTGTAGAAATTGAAATTAGTACTTTGTATCGGCGGGTGGTGTTACCATTGGCTGTGGTACAGAACGGATACATTCCAGCATGTATGCTGTTAGGTATGAACTATTTGAAGGAAGTAGAGGCTGAACTGGACTTTGGTGAAGGGATAATTTGTCACGGTGATGATGCAGATGATGTAAGTGATACATTTCTGACAACAGTAGGAGTGTATAACATAATGGTACAGAGTGGAGGTGAAAGTAATATAATATCGATTCATGACATCACTAGGCTGCAAGAAAGATCAGAGGTAGTAAGGACACTGAGACAAAAGGTGAGAAGGAAGCAGTTAATAACGAAAGGAGATGTGCTGCTTAAAGAATTTTATCGGTATAGAGACGATTTTCGTATGAACGGGTCCATTTTGGTGAAGAGGATGGGAACAAAGTATTATAGTGCAGTCATTGGGTTCCAACAGTTGGTTAGTGTGTGTGTGGTAACACATAGGAACATGGCGCACGTTGGAAGGGACAAGTTGATGGAATTGGTGTCCAAATATGTGTGGCACCCGAGAATGTCATCAGTGGTGCAAGAGGTTTGTAGAACGTGCCCAAAGTGTCAGTTAAACAAAATCGACCACCAAGTAGTATTCCCACCTATGTGGAAGATAGAGGTCCGGAACCCGTTTGAGTTAGTAGCAGTGGATGTGATGGCGATGCCAAAGACAAGAAGAGGTAACGTGGCTTGCTTGGTCGCAGTGGACCATTGTAGTAAGTGGGCAGCGGTGAAACCGTTGAAGGATAAGTCGGCAAGAAGTGTGGCCGACGCTTTCGAATTCCAGATGTTACCAGCGTTTGTGCGGCCACCTTATAAAGTGTTAACGGATAACGGGGTGGAGTTTAGAAGTGGTAGGTTTGAGAAAATGCTTCAGGAGTATGGAATAGAACACATTTACAGCAGCCCATATAAGCCAGCGAGTAACGGGGCCGTGGAGCGTGCAAATAGGACTTTTGCTGAATTCCTGAGAAGTATCATGGAGAAAAACATTGATTGGGACAGTTGTCTGCCAAGAGCGGTGCTTGTGTATAACAATACAAAGCATGCAGAGCTTGGGGTGTCCCCGGTGGAAAAATTGATGGTGGAGAAGCATGAGAAGGGTAAAGTGGTACCGATTCCGAGAGATCAGCAGGAGAAGTGGCGTGAAGGACACCCAAATTGGTTACCGTACGCGGTAGGGGTGAGGGTGAAAAGAAAAATTGTTACCGTGGATAGGAGTCTGAACAGAAAACTGAGCGAGAAGTATGAGGGTCCGTTTACAATAACTAAGGTTATTTCAGGAGGTATGTCGTATGACATTAAGGGTAAAACTAAAACTGCAAGAGCACATTACTCTCATTTGAAGGTTTGGGCGGATCCCCCAGAGTATTTGAGACAATACTTCCAGTGTGAAGAGGTGGATTGGGATCCGAAAGAACATCAGTTAGAAGTGGAAGAAGTGGAAGAGGTACCAGAAATGACAATGGAGTGTGTACCACGGTATAGGCGAACATCACCAGAGTTAGAACTTCCAAAGAAGCAAGGGTCGAAAATTAAAGAAGCTTGGCGTTTGTTAAAACAGATGGCAATGAAAGAAGGAGGTGGCAAAAAGAGTGTATCGGTGCAGACAGAGGAACTTGTGGGTGAGACTAAAGGAACCCAAACGGAGGATTGCGGTACGGTGCTTTCACCCATCGATGCTAGTGAGTATCGTGACTGGTTCGATGAAGAAGTGGATGGTGGTGTGGAAAGCGATTATGATATTAGCAGATTTGAAAAATCACTAAGGTTTCCGGAAAATAGCTATTCGTTGGGAGTCCATATTAGTGACAAGAGTGGTGACGAAGTAGACTTCATTATGGAGCAGGAAGTGGAACCAACTATGAATCAGGAGGTGGACTCTAATAAAGGTCAAGAGGTGGACTCTGTCATACAGCAAGAAGTAGAGGAACCAGTGGTGGAGCAGGTAGAAGGTGTAGAAGAGGTCAATATCATGGTGACCAGTCCGGAGGGTTCCGAATATAGACCACGGTCTATATATGATGAGTTATTGGAAGTGGGTGAGGTACCTGATGCAATGATGATAGGTACTGGACGTGAGGAGCAAGAAAAGAGTTTATCGGATTCAGACGTATATACAGTACCAATGACCAGGTCGAGAGGACCTGTGCCAGAACAGCCGAATGTGATGAGGAGGGTCATTGAATACGAAAGGAGAACTGAGGCACGAAGAAGGGCATCTACTGGACAAATGAAGTGAGGTTCAGTGTTTATTTGATGGTATTGGTTGTTGATTTTCTTTTTCTTTTGAAGATTGTGTTACAATCTTGGAGGGGGAGTTGTATGACAGTTGGTTCGTTTGCCAGATTGATTCTTAAACCAACTAAATTCTTAAATGCAAATTAAAGTACGAAGGATTTCGTGAGCGGAAAAGATATTTATTCTTGGATGGTTTTGTGAGCAACAAGTCTTTAAAAGTTCAAGTGCTTCTTAAATTGGATTTTGTTATAAAAGTTTTCAGCGTTAAAGTAATTGGTAACGAAAAGTATATTGTTATCAGGAAGTGTTATTGTTGCTGTGAAGAGGTTCAGTGGTAACCATCTAAGAAGTTTCGTGTCCCGTGAAATCGGGTAAGATAACTTAAATTATGTATATTTAATTATAGTTCGTGAATAATGGATTTTTTTTATAGCGATAAAAATTATTACTTAAAACCTAAAGATTTAACGCAGATAGGAGTACAATTTAAACAATGAATTAAAATGTCAGCTAAAATAGTGAATATTTGGAATAGCGGAAAGTACTATTTATTAGAAGTTGGTTAGAGTTGATAGTGAAAACATAATTTGGAATCAAATATTAAAGTGTCAATTTGGAATAAGGAAATAGAGTAGCTTTCGATAATGTGTTTAGGATCGTTAAGAGAAGTGTAAAGGTTGAAATTTATTATGGAGAATTTTTATAGGAAATGTAAGTTAGGTTGCGTTCAGTTCGGAAAGTGAA
>JABUQX010022355.1:32500-37615 GCA_015478945.1 Trachelipus rathkii | reverse complement strand
ATTCAATTTCACTCCCATCTGAAATGGGGCTACTGATTGCAACACAGTGTTATGCCCTTTGAGCCCGAATACAATACATTTATGCATATATATATTTTGAGCATCAACTACCCAGATGCCTCTTCCTTTCTAATAGTAACACAATTGTATTATTTTAAATGTACAATAAAATATTAGTAACATGAATAATACCTAGTGACTATATCACAGTCAATGAAATAGCTACAAGTTTTATCCTAACACAATGATTATGTTATGGTAATAATAACAATAATAACAGCAGTAATAATAATAACAATAATAATAATAATAATAATAATAATAATAATAATAACAATAATACAATAATAATAATAATACACACAATAATAATAATAATAACAATAATAATAGTAATAATAGCAATAATAGCAATAACAATAATAATAATAACAATGGAATGGAATAATAATGGAATAATGGAATAATGGAATGGAATGGAATGGAATAATGGAATAATGGAATGGAATGGAATGGAATGGAATAATGGAATAACAACAATGGAATGGAATAGAATGGAATGGAATGGAATGGAATGGAATGGAATGGAATGGAATGGAATGGAATGGAATGGAATAATGGAATGGAATGGAATGGAATGGAATGGAATGGAATGGAATGGAATGGAATAATGGAATGGAATGGAATGGAATGGAACAAAATAAATAATGGAATAATGGAATAATGGAATGGAATGGAATGGAATGGAATGGAATGGAATGGAATGGAATGGAATGGAATGGAATGGAATGGAATGGAATGGAATGAATGGAATGGAATGGAATGGAATGGAATGGAATGGAATGGAATGGAATGGAATGGAATGGAAGAATAATAATAATAATGATTTTAATGTCAATAACACTTTTAATATTAAAAATATTAATAACATTAATAAATGTTAACACAATATTAGCAAAATGAAAAGGAAAAAGAAAACTATAAGATATAGAATTTATAACAGTAATAATAATAATAATAATAATAATAATAATAATAATAATAATAATAATAATAATAATAATAATAATAATAATAATAATAATAATAATAATAATAATAATAATAATAATAATAATAGTAGCGATATGAACTGCATATTTTGCAGCTGGCTGACAAAATTCATTAGTATTGGATTTTATGGTTAACCAATGGTTTTGGCTTTTCATTTACAACTTGGAAATATACCTGGGTCAGTAACTTACCGTTATATCTCAATTTGCTCAAGTATGCAAGTCAACAATAAATGGAAATGGAATAATGGAAATGGATGGAATGGAATAACAATGGAATGGAATGGAATAATGGAATGGAATGGAATGAATGGAATGGAATGGAATGGAATGGAATAATGGAATAATGGAATAATGGAATGGAATGGAATGGAATGGAATGGAATGGAATGGAATGGAATGGAATGGAATGGAATGGAATGGAATGGAATGGAATGGAATGGAATGGAATGGAATGGAATGGAATAATGGAATAATGGAAAATGAATGGAATGGAATGGAATGGAATGGAATGGAATGGAATGGAATGGAATGGAATGGAATGGAATGGAATGGAATGGAATGGAATGGAATGGAATGGAATGGAATGGAATGGAATGGAATGGAATGGAATGGAATGGAATGGAATGGAATGGAATGGAATGGAATGGAATGGAATGGAATGGAATGGAATCATTCATCAACAACAATAACAATGAATAACAATGGGAATAAATGAATAACAATAATAACAATAACAATGGAATGGAATGGAATAATAATGAATAACAACAATAACAATGGAATAATAATGAACAATAATAATAACAATTGAATAACAATGAATAATGGAATAATGAATAATGAAAAATAACAACAAAAAACAACAATGGAATAACAATAACAACAATAACAATAGGAATAACAATAACAATAACAACAACAATAATGATAATGAAATAGAATGGAATGGAATGGAATGGAATGGAATGGAATGGAATGGAATGAATGGAACACCAACTTGAATCAGGAACAAATGGATGATAAATCATGCGGTAATTCGTTATAAAGTTTAGCACCTCTATAGCTAGCTGCTTGTCTAGCTTTTTTTAATCTTCTTAAAAAAGGGGATTAATATGCGAACTATTTCGTAGTGCTCTACTTCTTCGATTCTGATTATTTTGATAATTAGATAACAGGAAATTGCAGGGTTTGTTATTTATGATCTTTTGCTGCTCTTTTAAAAGAGATAGCTTTAAAAGATCTTCAAACTGCAATATTTTAAGTTTTTTAAATAAAGGTGTTGTATGATCATAGAAGCTTCTAGCAGCGCTTAGGAGTCGTATAAAACGTTTTTGCATAGTTATAAGCGGTTGAATAACTGATTTATTTGCTATGCCGTATACTGGGAGGCAATACAGTAAAAGTGGATGCACTTGAGCATTAAAGAGCATCTTTTCAGTATATATAGAGGATCGTAATTTTGTTAATTTGACTAGTATGTACATGTACATTACAACCAAACCCACTAACTGTTTGTTAAGTTTTATAAATGTTAATTTTTCTTTCATCAACTCAGACGCCAAGTATTTTTTCATGTGTCTCGTTTCAGTTTAACTCCTTTTATGTTTATGTTGAAACTATCAGCCATAGTTTTATTGCTAATAAGAATGTATATGAAGTTTTTTTGTAGATTTAGTGTAAGTTTGTTATAATCGATCCATGTTGCAATCTTATTTAATGTGTCTATCGTTTTCTCTGATAGTATGATAGGATCTTTATCACTTATTAATATTGATATGTCATCAGCAAAAGCAACCATGAAAAAGTCGTGTGAATTGAACATGTCATTAGTATAAAGAGTAAATAGTAAAGGGCCTAGTATAGATCCTTGTGGAACACCACAATTTATTTGCAGTTTATCCGAGCATATTTCACCCAATTTGATATACTGTGATCTCCCTTCTAGATATGTTTTAAACCATTGTAGTGTGTTTCCCTGAATTCCCATTTTATACATTTTTCTCAGAAGTATATGATGATCAATTGTATCAAAAGCTTTCGTAAGATCCAATAGAATAAGCGCTGATGAATTTTTATGGTCTATATTTTCATATATTTTTTCCGTCAAACAGACAAGGGCTTCAGTTGTAGACCTATTTTTCCTAAAGCCAAATTGAAGGTCATTAAGAATGTTATTCATATTAAGGTATTCTGTCATGCGCTTCAACAGTAATTTTTCAAATAATTTGCTAATCGTATGTGAAATTGAGATCGGTCTATAGTTTAAAGGATCATGTTTATCCCCTTTTTTATGAACAGGAGTGACACGTGAGACTTTTAAAGTTTCGGGGAAAATTCCCGTGTGAAGGGAGATGTTAAAGAGGTCTTTTAAAGGACCAAAGTTTACCCTATATTGTTATAGGGTAAACTTTACTTGCAATGCTAAAAAGATCGCATTTCTTATTTTAGTTCAGTGATTATCGCTTTGACTTCTGAAACATATTTGAAAGAGAAGTGAGAGCCACACTGTCCCATGTAGGTCTCAAATGCGGTTTGATTTTGGAGGCCTGCCTACCGCAGTTTTCTTACCAATGTTTACAAAGTGCTTATTGAGTTGGTCGGCAATTTCCTTTTGTCCTTTTGATTATTTCACCTCTCATTTTAGTTCATTTATTTTGATTGTTTTTGATTTATTTTGTTGACTAATTTGTTAATTAAACTCCATGTAGTTTTTGAATCACTGCACACTAAATTTATTTGTATAATATTTCCTCTTTGCTTTCTTCATTACGATTTTTAATTGTTTATCATAATTATTATATAATTGAAAGGGTATGATGCCTATTTTATAATTTCTATAGAGTTTATGCTTTTGATTTATAGAGTTTATTATTCCAGGTGTAATCCACGGATTCTTAATCCTTTTTGGGCCTAATCTTTTGGTTTTTATTGGGAATGAATCATTATAGCTCGTGTTTAAGGAGTCTAAAAAGCAGTTAAATTTAGAATGAATGTCTATCTCTTCATTTTGTAATTATGAAAAATCAATCTCATTTGTTTTATTTCTAAAATTTCGCCGGCAGTTTTCGTCATCTTGTCTGTATTTTATAGTGGTAAGAGTTTGTGTTTTATCGATACGGAATTTTACAAAACAGGGATAATGATCCGAAATATCTGTCTTGATTACAAAAGATTTGATATCAACCTCAATGTTACTCCATACATGGTCGATTAAAGTTGGATTCCTGTTCTTAATTGTATTAGGTCGGGTCGGTACTGTTATGTAATTAATCATTCCATTTGAAATCATTACATTTGATAAAGCATTGTTCTAAGAAGAGGAACTATTATTACCTAAATCAATGTTGAAATCACCGGCAATTATTACCTTTGTATTACGCAAGTATGTTTGCATTATCACTTCGAGAGATTTTATAAATTCCTTTTTCGACGCGTTTGGGGGTCGGTATAAGCCCACTACTATCATATTAAAAGATTTATTCACAACACGAACGGCAAGAACTTCTATAGTGTCGTCGATTTGTGAGAATTCTACTTTTGGGTTATCGCAGATATCATTTTTTAAATAAAGAGAGATTCCCCCTCCTCTTTTATTTCCTGGTCTAATAATGTGGAATCCCTTATATCCTGGCAGTGTATACAGCTCTTTATTTAATTCATTAAGAAAGGTTTCGCTTAGTACGACAGCATCGGGATTAATATTTTGATAGCCTAAATAATTAAGGAAATCTTCGTAATGTTTATGAATACTTCTTACGTTAAGATGTAACAATGCAAAATTGTTTCTTTCAGATGTTATATTAATTGTTTTTTTTAATAAGTCCGGAGAGGTATATTCAGTATTATGGGTCTTATTATTAAAAGGAATTTCGTCCCAACTTCTGGCTGCGTTCATATTTAACTAATAATAATAATAATAATAATAATAATAATAATAATAATAATAATAATAATAATAATAATAATAATAATAATAATAATAATAATAATAATAATAATAAATATAAATAATAATAATAATAATAATAATAATAATACACAATAATAATAATAACAACAA
>JABUQX010022355.1:22500-27500 GCA_015478945.1 Trachelipus rathkii | reverse complement strand
TGATCATCGTTGGGTTGAATTTAGTATCAAAATTTATTACCAATCGATTTTATATATCAATCCCCACCAAGTGAATTCAAGTAAATTTACTATCATAAAAATATTCAAAATAATGAATTTCGTTCAACGGAGTCAATTTAAAAATTGGCCTTCTTTGTATTAAAATATAATAATAATTTATTGGCCATAATGGTCAGTTCTTTAATATTATGTATATTTAAAGAACATATGTTAAAATATTTAATATTGATCAAGAGAAATTATTAATATTAGTATTATATCAAACCAATTTTTTTTTGCAGGCTTAATTATTGTATTGAGCCAAACCATCCGGTAGAAAAAAATAACGTGTTCTCGGAGAGGGAAAAATATTAATCTTAAAACCCATCGTTTTAAATATGAAATATTATATTAATAATATTTGTATTATATTATTAGAATTACGTAGTAATTTGGTAAAGCAATTATGAGTTGAAGTGTCTATTGGTTATATATAAATCATAAATCCATATGACTTTAATTACAGTAACTAAACAGTTGTTCAAATCACACACACACCATTGTGATAAATTCGTGCGAATTTGCTTCATTAATATTGATTACAACTTAGATTGGATTAAATATAAATATTAATAGCAGAATATATAGAATATTCTCTTAATAAAAAAAATACATAGAATATGCTAATTAAATATTATTATAATTTTAAATATAAATATTCAATATTAAATATCGTTGTTAAGTTAACATGCTTTTGTACTCCGCGAACAGCTGATCCACGCATAGACAGACACCTATTAAAGCATTATTTACGTGTTATGAGACTACGAAATTATTATTATTATTATTATTATTATTATTATTATTATTATTATTATTATTATTATATTATTATTATTATTATTATTATTATTATTATTATTATTATTATTATTATTATTATTATTATTATTATTATTATTATTATTATTATTATTATTATTATTATTATTATTATTATTATTATTATTATTATTATTATTATTATTATTATTATTATTATTATATTATTATTATTATTATTATTATTATTATTAGTAGTAGTAGTAGTAGTAGTAGTAGTAGTAGTAGTAGTAGTAGTAGTAGTAGTAGTAGTAATTGTTCAGATATCGTAATGTAAACACATCGGTTTTTTTTTAACGATAACCGATTTTTCGATAAACCACTTATGGAGCGTTGCCAAATGAAAAAAAATACGAAATTTATGTATATTTTTTTATGTTAAAATTCAATTTAGTACCTATTAAATTTAGGTTATTATAAGTTTTATTATGTATACACAGTATAAGTTAAGGTTATTATGAGTTTTGTTAAGTATACACAGCAAATCTCTCTACTTAACAAACCTTTTCATATCCTTAACTAGTTTTCAGGCCTAAAACCAAAAGCATTATTTATGACAACGATTTTTACGTCATCAAGCATGGGTAAGAAAAATATTGAAAAAAACGATTATAGGAAAAAAAGGGATCTTCTGTATCATTACGCTAATTTCAACAATTATTGTTATTATTATTATTATTATTATTATTATTATTATTATTATTATTATTATTATTATTATTATTATTATTATTATTATTATTATTATTATTATTATTATTATTATTATTATTATTATTATTATTATTATTATTATTATTATTATTATTATTATTATTATAAATTGTATGTTAAATAGGTCATAGCAATGTGAAATTTTAACATATAAAATATTTGTTACAAACACAGCTAAATATTATTAATGTTTCTTTTTAACATTGGCGATTGATTACATATACTATGATTATTATTGTAGCTATTTGATCAATCGTACATCAAATAAGTACGGTCACAATCATTTAATTGATTTCATCAATTAACAATTGTGCGTACTAACAGGTGAGGTAATAAAAAACAAAAGTATTTGTAATTATTATTTTCACTAACATAAAACTTTCCTTTCCTGCATCTATTTAGGAATCTTTATTTTATAATTTTTATAATGTTAATGGGGAGAGCTAACAACCATTTAACATTTATTTATTTTTAGATTGTACAATGCTGTTTACAATTTTTTATTTTTAACAAATCTTATAATAACCTTAACTATTTTTTGGGCCTAAAAGCAAAAGTATTATTTATAGCAACGATATTTATACATCATCAAGCATGGGTAGAAAAAATTAGAAAAAACCGATTATCCCAAAAA
This sequence comes from Trachelipus rathkii, assembly GCA_015478945.1. Classification (NCBI taxonomy): domain Eukaryota; kingdom Metazoa; phylum Arthropoda; class Malacostraca; order Isopoda; family Trachelipodidae; genus Trachelipus; species Trachelipus rathkii. Next base: position 25,270 of record JABUQX010022355.1, on the reverse strand, counting down.
AATCGATATTTCGTCCTATTACGCTAATCTCAACAATTACTTTATTATTATTATTATTATTATTATTATTATTATTATTATTATTATTATTATTATTATTATTATTATTATTATTATTATTATTATTATTATTATTATTATTATTTATTATTATTATTATTATTATTATTATTTATTATTATTATTATTATTATTATTATTATTATTATTATTATTATTATTATTATTATTATTATTACTATTACTATTACTATTACTATTACTATTACTATTTACTATTATAGATATTGTAGATAAAATGTTAATTCACATTATTACTTTATTATTATTATTATTATTATTATTATTATTATTATTATTATTATTATTATTATTATTATTATTATTATTATTATTATCGCCGGACTAAAAAACAAATAATGTGATGTTTATTCTATCCCCAACCACATCCTCAAACTCGCTGCTGACATAATAGCCACACCTTTAAAACACTTGTTCAATGAATCATATTTGACAGGAATTTTTCCAAATATTTTCAGGACAGCAAAAGTGATCCCAATACCTAAAAAAGAAGACCCTTCCCTAACAAAAAATTACAGACCAATAGCTATTAACAAATGCGATTAGCAAAATTTTGAGAAGATAATATTCAATCATTTAACAAAAATTTTAATTTCCAACAATATTCTTAGCTATTCACAATTTGGATTTAGAAAAGGACGCTCAACTTCTGATGCACTCATTTGTTTAACTGAAAAACTTAACAGAAATATAGAAAATAAAGACTCCTTCCCTCTATTATTATTAGATATCACAAAAGCTTTTGACATGAATGATCACGACATACTACTTAGTAAATTGAACAAAATGGGCTTTGAGGCTACAAACTTACAATGGTTTAAAAGCTACTTAAAGGAGGGATCTCATTACGTTAAACTAAATGAAACAAACTCAATCACACTTCAAACATCAACTGGCGTACCCCAGGGTTCAATTCTTGGACCGTTTCTATTTACTCTTTATACTAATGATCTGTTCAACTCTCAAGATGCATTTTCAGTCTCATATGCTGATGATATCTCTATCTTAATAAATGACAAAAGTGCAGTCTCTATCGCCTAAAGCAGGAGACACCGTAACAAATATAATGAAATGAATAGATGCTAATAAGCTACCTTTAAATTAAAATAAAACAACATGATTTTTAGCAACAAATTAATTGACGATCTAAATATAAAAATTAACAACGTAGGAAAAAATCTTTTGGCTACAAATACAAAAATACTGGGAATAATAATAATCGATGAAAACTGACATTTAAAGAACATGTCAACAACTTGGTTAGCAGACTGTCGAGATACATGTATGTGCTAATGAAATTAAAAAAATATTGTACCTCTTTCAATTCTTAGAAAAATATACTATGCATTAATACACCCCCACTTACTATACTGTCTTCCTATATACGGAACCTCAAATAACTCAGTATCCATCCTGTAATTGTAATTCAAAAGCGATTTATTCGCCTCCATAAGCAATTCAATAGATTTTACAGCCATACACAACCATTGTTCAAAAAAACTAAAGATTTTGCAATTCAGGGACTTTACTCAATTACATCGCTTCCGAAAAAGGATACAAAAAAAAATCTATTCATAAACAAATGCAATGATAATGTTCTAACTAGTAAATTTTCACTTAAACCAAGCAAGGCGCGAGGCAAATAGAATTAATTTACGAAATAATACTTAAATAAATGTTCCCTTTTGTAGACTAAAAAAAGCCACTCAATGCGTCAGCTACAAAGCAGCTAAACTTTACAACTCAATTCCACAAGACATTAAAACCTAAAACTCTACAAATGATTTGCTAGAAAATAAAAAATTTATTATCTAAAAAAATATTAATAAATAACCAAAGGTCAGCGATTCATCTTCTAGAAAAATCTAGCGATTATTAGTACTTTTATTATTTATTATTATTATTATTATTATCGTATATTCTATATTATTAGAATTATGGATAATAATTGTAAATTCTTATTATTTATATTTATTATTATTATTATTATTATTAGTATTACCATTATTATTATTATTAACCATTATTATTATTATTATTATTATTATTATATTTATATATTATTATTATTATTTATTATATTATTATTATTAATATTATATATATATATATATATATATATATATATATATATATATATTATATATATATATAATATATATATATATATATATATATATATATATATATTATATATATATAATATTTATATATATATATTATATAATATTATTAATATAGTATATATATATATATAATATATATATATATTATATATATATATATAGTATACAGGGCACAACTGACAGCCAAACTGAAATCCGGAAGTTGCAACCGGAAGTTGCACATGTTGCAAAGCAACATTTTGCAACATCCGGTTTTTTCAAGCTTGACGTGTCAAGGTTAGGGTTTTTAAGGTCGGTGAGACCGAATTTAAGGTCTGGAAGACCGACTTCAGAGGTTTTGAGCCTGAACTCAAGGGTTTTACCCCCAAAAGGGGGCTTAGCCCCCAATGGGTTTTTGGTTCCTAGAAGGTTTTAAATGATCGGTAGATCATTTTTGATTTGGTTTCAATCGATTTATCAATGTTTTTTACCCATTTTTTCTTTTCGTCTTTTTCTTTTTTTTTAACGTTTTGGGACGTGATCTGGTTGACTTTTTACACTGAAAAATATAATCGAAAGAAAAT
>JABUQX010022355.1:12500-17500 GCA_015478945.1 Trachelipus rathkii | reverse complement strand
TATAGATCTGAAACTTGAAATATAATCTATGTATGAGTTAAGCTCGAAACAGGGTAAATTTCAAGTCTCTAGGATGTATATAGAGGGGGGTCGCCCCAGAGGGTCGACGCAAATATTGCGCTTATGCCCTTGTGGCTGCTTCTGAGCGGGTGAGATTAGGCTTAAGACGCGTTCGGCTCAAGCGCACAGGTGTGCGAAGCGCGTGAGCGCGAGAGAGAGAGCGCGCGAGAGAGAGAGCGCGCGCGCGTGCGCATACACATACCCATTATTATTATTATTATTATTATTATTATTATTATTATTATTATTATTATTATTATTATTATTATTATTATTATTATTATTATTATTATTATTATTATTATTATTATTATTATTATTATTATTACATCGAAGATTCGGTTCCCGAAGGTCTGAGGCCTTACCCCTCCTTCGGAGGGGTAAAACCCGCTTACACCCCTTCGGGGTGATCCCCTCTTCAGGAATTCACACCCTTTCATGGGTTGCGATCCCTTGTGGTTTCTCTTCAGGAGGTGATGTTATTGCTTTAGATACTCTTGGGTTAATGAAAAACTGTTTATTCGTAATTAGGTACGTATTGTTAAATATAACTATGACAGTGTGAGATTAACGCTATTTTGTTAGGAGAAATGATTAAGTTTTGTAAGATATTTACTGTGCTTAACTGACGATGATGTGTTAGGAAAGTGAGCCTAGTGTTTAAGTTTTTGTAGTAATGTTAGGTTGCCGAGAATTTTAGCTAATGTCTCGTTTATTCATAGTTTCAAAATGATTGTTATACTCGAAGACGAATGACGCTTTGATGAAGATTGTGTCAATTCATAGTTCAAGATGTTGGTATCTTTGATAGATTGGTCACTTTGTTGAGGGATTTTGTTAGATAATACGTCTTTACCTGTGGTTGATATGCGGGAAAAGTGGGAACATATCGAGTATTGTATGACCTGTTAGCTACTTTACCTTTGATAAGTAGGGAATTTTGTATGACCTGTTAGCTACTTTACCATTGATAAGTAGGGAATTTTCATGATGTTAGAGGATTATTCATACGCGAGGTATGTTAAGTTTGCATTTGTACATTATATTCTTAGTTCAGGTTATGATATGTTAGCTTTATTGATGCTAAAACTTTGTTGCGTAAGCATATATTCGTAGGTCAGTATATAAAGAACTTATTTTTATGTTATGTTATGTTTGGTTAAAACTTTGTTGTCTTTGCAATTATTCGTTGGGGATTATGATATTTAGACGATGTTATGATGAATTTTTGATAAATATTACGAAGTTGATGTAGAAATTTCGGTACGTTAGCATTATATTCGTTGTCAGTATGCTGATTAGACAGGGTTATGTTAAATTTTTGTTAAATATTACGATGTTAATGCAAAATTAACATTGATATTTGTAGATATGCTTGAAAAAGTGGGAATAGGTTACGTTCTTGCTGCGAAGTGTTAGGTTACTTTTATATTTTAAGTGCGCGACAGTTCTGTTAATGTTAGTAGTTTATTCGTACGTTATGGTTATGTTTAGGTTTTTCATGTATATTATATTCTGTAGTTCAGGTTCTGTTATGGTTAGCTTATTTAATTGTAAAAACTTTGTTTACGTAGCATATATTCGATGGTTAGTATATAAAAAACTTATTTTGTGGTTATGTTTAGTCGAAATGATACTGGAAATATGACATGAATCAACTTTAGAACAATAGATTCCAAAAGGTCATGGTAGGAGGGATGGGAGGGGTTTGGTGGTTTGATTTACTGATTTACTGATTTTACTGCTTTAGGAAATCAGTAAACTAATACAATTTACTATGTGATATTTTATTTCAAAGAACTTATTTTTATGTTATGTTTGGAATAAAACTTGTTTATGTTACAGTTATTCAATTGGTCTGTATGATATTAGGACATGTTATGATAAATTTTTTGTTAAAATTTCTGTGTTAATGTAAAAATAACGTTTATATGTTAGAGATATGCTGGAAAAAGTAGGATAGGTTGAGTTTTTATTGCAATGCTAGTTACTTTACTGGTGTTAAAGTGTGGAACTTTGTTAATGTTAACTTGTTTATTAGTGCGGAAGTTGTGTTAAGTTTGTCGTTGTACATTAATTTTCTAGTTCATATTGATGCTATGTTAGCTATAAATGGAACATTGTTATGTTCAGCATATATTCGTTGGTAGTATATAAAGAACTCATTTTGTTCTGTGTATCCGAAATGATACTCGAAATGCGACGTAAATCAATAGTGTAATGTAAAAATTAACAATGATATGTTTAGAGTTATGCTGGAAAAAGTGTGAATAGGTTACGTTTTGTACGCTGTGCTAGGTACTTTAGTGTTGTTTAAGTATGGAAACTTTGTTAATGTTAGTAGGTTTTTATTCGTACGTGTGGTATGTTAGGTTTGTCGTTGTAATTTATATTCTTAGTTCAGGGTTTATGTTATGTTAGCTTTATTGAATGTAAAAACTTTGCTTACGTTAGCATGTATTCGACGGTTAGGGCATTACAAAAAACTTATTTTGTGTTATGTTAGTCGAAATGATACTTCAAAATATGACATGAATCATAGATCAATAGATAAAGGTCCTGGTGGGGGGGAGGGGGGGTTGATGTTTGATTTATGATTTTACTGAGTTTAACTGCTTAAAAATCAGTAAAACTATTACACTCTTTACTGTGATTTTTTATTCAAAGAACTTATTTTTATGTATGTTTGTGATATAAACTTTGTTATGTACAGTTATTTCATTGTCTGTATAATAATAGACATGGTTATGATAAATTTTTGTTAAATATACTGGGGTCAATGTAAAATTAACGTTAATATGTTACAGATATTGCTTGGAAAAAGTATGAATTAGACGTTACGTTTTGTATGCCAATGCTAGTTACTTTATGGTAGTTAAGTGTGGAACTTGGTTAATGTCAACTGTTTTATTAGTGCGTAAGTTGTGTTTAGTTTGTCTGTGTACATTATTTTCTTAGTTCATATGATGCGATGTTAGCTTTAATTAATGTGAAAACATTTGTTATGTTAGCATATATTCGCTGGTAGTATATAAAGAAATTCATTTTTGTGCTATGTTTATTCCGAAATGATACTCGAATGCAACGTAATCAATTGTGTTATGTAAAATTAACAATTGATATTTGTTAGAGATATGGCTTTGAGAAAGTGTGAATAGTACGTTTGTACGCTGTGTAGGTACTTTACTGTTGTAAGTTTGAACCTTTGTTAATGTTAGTAGTTTATTCTGCGTTAAGTTGTGTTAGGCTTTTGTCATTTTGCATATATTCTTATTCTGTTAATGCTATGTTTAGCTTTATTAATGTGAAAACCAAATGGTTACGTTAGGCATATATTCGATTAGTAGTATATTAAAAGAACTGATTTTTTGTAATAGTTTTATCCGAAATGGTACTCGATATCGTGACCCTGGTATTATCATTAGATCGAAGATCAAAAGGTCATGACGGGATGTAGGTAGGGATGAGGCGGTGAGAGGGGACGGTAAATTGGTTTTGAATTTACTGATATTTATGATTATACAGCTTTAAATTCAGGTATAAAACTATTACACTTACTATGATATTTTATTTACAAAATAACTTATTTTTATGCTATTTTGGATAAAATTTGTTATTTTTATTTTATTTATGAATGGATAAAACTTTGTTATGCTTTGCAACTATTTGGGTTTTACTTCCCTCGTATGTTTGCTTTATTGACTAAGTTGTTAATGATAGCTATTTATTCGTCGGTTGTTTGTGTGAATTAAGTATGTTGAAATGTTCATACGTTTAGCTTTTACTGAGTGTTAAAAAACTTTACTTTTGTTTGTCTTTACCTGTTAGGTATTATGATGGATGATAGTTAATTAAGGTTATGATAAATTTTTTGGAAAATAATATACATATGTTAATGTAAATTTAAATAATGTCATGTTGACGTGATATGTTTTGATTATAGATACTAATATTGAATGGGGCTTATGTTTTGTTAATGCCTTTTTAAGTTTACTTTTACTGTTTATACAGTTTGGACTTTGTTTAAATGTTAGCAGTTTATATTTGCTTAAGATATGTTGACTCAGACTTTGGCGTTGTGTTATTAATATCTAGTTCTTGTAGGTATGCCATGTGGCTTTATTAATGTTAAAACTTTGTTACGGTAGCATACTTTCCATTGCTCTGTATGATAATTACATAAGGTTATGTTATGGTAAATTTTTTGTTAAAATATTACTATGTGATGTAAAATTAACATTTTATGTTAGAGACATGCTTGACAAAGTGTGAATAAGTTACGGTTTTGTATGCTCTTGTTAGTTACTTATACTGTTGTTTAGTTATAGAAACTTTTTAACGTTAACGTATTTCTTGTTTAGGTTATAAATGTGTCAGGGTATGTCGATGTGGGTTATATTCTTAGTTCAGAATATGTTATATGTTTAGCTTTATTAATGTGGATAACAATTTGTTTAATAGTTCAAATATTATTGACTGTCTTTGTATAAGAGCTTAAATGAAATTATCGATTTTGTTTTATCCATAGTGAATCGAAATGTGTACCATGAAACAATAGATCTAATAGAATTCAATAGATCACGACTTAATGGACAGGGAGGTGGCTGGATGGTGGGTTTGATTTACTGATTTACTGATTTACTTGCCTTAGGGTATGTTAAAACATGTTACCAATTTTAGTAAAAAATATGACTTGAATAATAGATCATCATAATAGATCATAATAGATCAATAGATCACGACTAGACAGGAGGGTAGGGGTAGTGGTTTGATTTACTGATTTACTTGCTTTAGTAGGGTATGCAAAAAACGTAAATTTAGTAAGTTAATAAACATTAAAAGAATGAGAAATTTTTATTATAATTTATTATTTATTTACTAAATTATTTTTTATTTTTTATTTTTTATCTTTTTGATGGTCTGAAACATTATTTCGAAAC
>JABUQX010022355.1:0-7500 GCA_015478945.1 Trachelipus rathkii | reverse complement strand
GTCGATCATTATGTTCACAAGTAAATTTATTAGTGATTGTTAGTATTACTTTAAACTAGTGAGTATAATAGCAGCCAATATAATTTTTATACTATAACCTTCACAGTGGAAAGGTATATAATATCCGTGAGTATATATACAATATTAGGTATATTCTAGTATTTGTGAGTACATATTAATTATAAAGATTTAAATTTTTGACTAATATATTTTAACCAAGTTATATGCTACGCATTCCATATATATATATATTATATATATATATATATATATATATTATATATATAATATGTAATATAATATAATATATATACGACTAAAGGATATATATATAGTATATATAGATTTAGTATATATATATACTATATAATGTTAATAGGTTATTATTAGTCTATAGGTAAATTTTGACGAGTAGTATATATATATAATATATATATATATAGTATATATATATAATATATAATTATATTATATATACTAATATATATTATATATATATTATTATGTTATACTGGACTGTAGTATTATTAGTGGTAGGTGACAGATATTTATTAGGCCTAAACATTTTTCCTATATAATTTTACATCGTGAGAGTATAACCTATAATCGCTAAGAAAAAAATATTCACATGTTACATGAATTGATTTTTCCATTCCTTCTATAACTATATATATATAGATATACTTAAACTATTATATTTACCCATTAGTTATTTATCATACTTGAGCACCATACATCAGAATGAGCCATCCATTATGATATTAACGTGCGTCAGCGACATAGAGTAGCAGTTTCGGAGAGAGGGGAATCTTGGATTGGGTCTGTATCCTATGAGAGTGCTCTTCAAGGTTCCCAAATCTCACCCTCCCCCTTGATTATCTTCAGGAACACCTAAAGACTCTTATGTTTCAGGAAAAGATAAGAATGACATGATATTATATTTGAGAAAGTGTTGACAATGCCATATTACATCATGAACTAAAACGCGTGTTGGTTTATTGTGTGTGTTCATCATTAACAGGTTGTGTCGGTGACACGCTCACTTCAGAGCGGTCTGGTTTTTGAAATGGAATTAGCAACCATGGAACATCTACATACATACCACCCTACACACCTCTAGACACAGACAACACACACGACGGACGCACATATTATATATCACTATATATATATATAGTTTATCATAGAATATTATTAGTATTTATATATTATACTATATCTATATCATATTGATTTATATATATTATATATTATGTATGATAAACATATATATTGAATAATATTTATATATTTTATATGATATATATTATATATTCATATAATACTATATTATATGCTCTATGATTATATATAGTAGTAATCTCAGGCTTTATATACAATAGAAAAACCTTTGTAGTTGTAGCTTCTCAAATTATATTCTGCTCATTCTCTCGTACTCCCTTACGTATATAATAGTTTATACTATATCGATATATATCTATTATTATAGGGTATAGTATTAGATATATATAATGATATAGTAAATATATAGATTATTTTTATAATATATAGTATTATTATATATATTAATCTATAGTATTGATACATACTAATGAGTGCTATAATATATTAGTATTATACGTTGTGATTTGTTACTATATATTTTGTAATTTATAATATTCTCATACAATATCCCAGTGATTGGGGTTGTTGAATGTGCTTCACATGCACAGAAATAGAATAAGTTTTCTAGTTGAAGAAATATACACTTATACGTGAAGACTTTTCAGTCAGAGCAGTGATCAATTACAGAAATCCACATTTTAGGTTCTTCACGGGCCTGTGTCCAGACCCATCTAACTCTTTGTGGAGCACTCTCTCTGTTGATTGTTCATTTTGTGTTTATCTCCCTACGGAAACCAAGGCAAAGTGTAATCCACCTCTCCCACTTTATAACACTAGGGGATAACCCAATAATACACTAACTCGAGACTCCAAGTAAAGCTCTTCCATCGCACTTCCCCTGAAACCCTAATGTGATTTTCTGACTGCGAACGAGTTCTGTCACTTTAAGAGAGATCAATAATCTAATTTATATTGCCCAGCTCTCTTTTCTATTATCATTAACTTTTTATTAATCCCACAATCATTATTCCTGTTTCACAATATCACGCCATTAGATCTATTTCCTAAATATAAATTACATCACTTTCTTCTTCATGTCTCTGCCAATAAATTCATTTCTCTCCTTTTTCTAGGGCATTTTCTTTATTGGTTGAATTCAAATATTTTATTATCGTCCTTCGCAGACCTCTCGTAACTGATCGTACCTAAACAACTCAGAGATCTAGACTAGCTCACCTCTCCTTATACATCAGCGCTTTAAACACAAAAACAGGACATAATCCACCCTTTTCTAATTGACCAAATCATCGTCAATTTGGTGACTTGTTCGCTAATTTTGCTCATATGTAACTTCCTATGTTCCTTCCGCACCAAACACATCAGCTCTCCATAATTGTTCGCGTTCATTTAACTTTTGTTAAAACGACATATACTTCTCACACTCAATTAACTACGTCTCCCTTAAATTGTCTGTTCTATGATTGAAAATTCAATGAACATCGAATATATTATTACCTCTTTGACTCGTGTACTAACCTCTTATCTCCATCTTCATTTGAGTTCACTCTAACTTAACAGTTTTTATCAACATCCTTAGGTAACAACATATCAACCTCTATATGCTTTATAAACCCTTGCGGAAACTCAAGACTATTTATGCCTGTTTTAGATATTCCACTAATCGATTGTTTTATAATATTGCATATATATCAACCTTATTATCTATCTATTTTTTCGTATTATTGTTTTTACGCACCAGTTAAATTACTTATACTTTTTTCCGTCTATTCACCTCGTTACTACCGAAATCTTCAAACCTCCAGTCAGTTAGTTATAAACCTACGAATATGTTATAACTCAGATCCATTGCTCCAGATTGCTCATTTTCAGCTAATATAGTCTTCATAGGAGATTATACCATCTAGGTTTCATCAAACACGATATCACTGTCACTACTAATAAACCTCTAACTCTACATACAAGTTAACAAAGTATGGCACATAACCGGTTCTACACTTTTTTACGAACCGACTCCTGTCTCAAAACCCTATACCACCAATTTCTATTTCACTCCATCTAATACAACAGCTAAACATTCAAATTCTTTTTCGTAACATCTCTCAAGAATATAGAAGGTAACAAATATTCTTCACTATCACAGTGATCGTTCCGTTCTACTAGCAAATCACTCTTACCAATTAGTTTTCTCAGAAGGCCATTTTTCTATCAACAATAAACATATATGCATAAAACCAAGAATCTGTTTTCCTCTCACCCTGCACACTCCTTACCATCTTTTTAAGATTCCTTAAATATCTGGTCATCTATATGAAAAATTATACATATATATAAAGTAAAGGAGATATTTATATATTATTTTATTCCTGCCACACTTCCACTATTTAAACTATAATGTAAAACCATATCAACTCTCCTTCAAACTAATAATAATATATTCTTACTCATCAAGCACGTATACACCGACATACAAGATTCCATACGTTATTCACAGAGCTCAAATATAGATTTTGTATTCCATTTACAGAAGCGCTACTAAACTACAAAACTAACCATAAATAACCTTTATATCACTAAACACCTGCCTTATTGAAGAGCTCGTCCAGATTAATTCTGTATCTCTCTCGCTATCTGTGCAAACTCCCGATAAATAAACCTAAATATCATTATTTCTTCTCTTGCTTCGTAAATTTATTCACGTTATTTTTTTATAATGCGTAAAGTTTATGGATCCAACAATAAACTCAAGCATCCTTTAACCACTCGATCATAAAATGTCACCATTGCTCTTCACCAATCAGTTTTTTACCTCTCAAATCCAACTCGACGTTGTAAAGATGTAAATACCATCAATACCTCAAGGATTTATTTTATAACTCATCGAAATTACTCTACTGTTAAATAAAATTCCTTATAAAGATTATAGATGTTCTACAGTATTCCCACTATCCACCATGTGCCCTTATATACGGTTAACTGTTTTACGCTCCTCTATCTAATCAAATCTCACTCGAAGACATATTACCTCTATAAAACACGACTTTTTTTACACAACTTTTCACAATCCAATCAATGTTAAACATATTTAAGAACTTCCGTTATTTATGAAGTCAATTCGCACTAGATAAATGTACAAATTGGAATTACTATAATTGCCTGCAGATTTTTTACCATTCCTTTAACTCTTCCTACTACTTTTTACATCCAACAATACATTATCTGACACTTCAAGTCTGCCCTTTCACACAATGATTAGAATCATATCAGTTTCATCGTCCTCAAAAACTAATCCCCAAAATTACCTATTCCTATCTAATCCTATACATTAAGCCACACGACCCACACACAACTTTACTGCAGTGATATCCCTATTCAACTCAATGAGGCAATTATATTTTCGAAGATGCTCTCCACTCCACATTCTCCTTCTACCTCCCATTTTCTTTATTATATTGATTTATATTAAATAATACTGACGTGATAAACTAATAATATAATACTATATATATATATATACTATTATGGCATAATTATTAATTAAGTATTATAATACATCTTTACTTTCATAATAATACATATATTTATCAAATCCTAATAACTAGTACAATGTATAGTTTATATATTATTTACGTTAGTTCATTCACTTATATAATCACAATAACTAGATAACATAATTATAATAGAATATATATATATTATAGCATACTTATTAAGAAATCATAATACCCATAATACATCTGCTATCATTATATCATATAATATCTATATATGTAATATAGTATTATATATACATATATATACTACTATATATATAATACTTATTATATCTAGTAACCATGATATTGTAACATTTGAATTGCCAATATGTAATAACTATAGTTCTTTATTATAAATATACATTGATATATATATATCGACATGAGTGAAAGTTATAGATGGTAATATAGTATTAACACTGTGTATAGTAAATGATTATGCATACGTTTTATCGGTTTAATTGAGTATATCCATATATTATTATATATATCCGAATTGTTAAATATTTGTAAAACTGAGTATAATACGCCAAGAGTAAGATATAATCAAAGGAAAGAACATTGTTATGCGCAGGTAAAAGAAATTTACTGCCTTCTCTGGGATTGTAACCACTCGCATGTGTCGCGAAATGGGAGAAGCACCGAATATACCCGGTGCATCTTAACCAGCTGAGCTATTCCCCAACCGCAAAAAAGTATGTGTGTTCAACAAACGAGTTTAAAAGGAACAATAGCTTCCTTAAAGGCACATCATCCACCTAATGTACCTTATAAAATGAAATTCCTAAGATTAGAAACACTTATTTAATATTGTTAGATTCTCCATCTTGCATTTTTAACAACATGGTGGAAGGCTCCAGCTTATTGTATCACTCAATCACGCTGCGAACCTTCGAATTAACCCACAGAAGGCAGTCCTTACATTTCTTTACTTTCCCGCATAAAATGTTTTTCGTTTATATATATATACTATATATATCTATACGTATATTATATATATATATAATATATAAGTATTTATATTAATTATAAATATACCTTAAAAATATATCACGTGCTTATACTTGATTTATTTACTAGTTATATATATATATGACTGTGATATAAATTATTTTTAACTCCTACGTGCGTATATACTTTATATATAGTTCGAAATATGATATTATAGTATATATGCGTTATTATATTGCTCTAAATACCGGCTGGTATATAGTTATTATATATATATAGTATACGGATCTTTAAGATTTTGTAGATAAATTAAATATAAGTCAGTAAATAGTCATTATCTATATATATTCATAAATAATATATATATATAATATAATAATATCTATAATATTAATGATATATATATATATATAATATAGATATAGTTATAGTATTATGTGCTTGTAATAATGCCTCTGATGTAATATCATTAATACTTTATCAGAGTAATACACTAAATACTATACTATATAAGACCAATACGGTCTAAACTAATAGCGTAATACTAATATAATGCCCCCACGATATACTCGAGTACCGGATCATAGAGTCACATAAAATAAAATAATTTTAACTGATATCGGCGTATAGTTTATATACTTTATAGTGCTCAAGTGATGGTGAGTTGTAAGTGCAATATTCTGGAGATTGATTTGAAAGTGTTATGTAAAGTAAATATTAAAGAGTTCATAACTATACTAGTAATTATATATAGATCTATATATTATTTATAAATTATTAGATTTGAAGATACTTAATATATATTATTATTTATATATTTACCTGAAGATGAAAGTATACATTTGTATATAATATGATTAATACGTGTATTAAGAACTATACTTTATCCATAATAATTAGGTGCTACCTGCTGTCATATATTATTAAGTTGTGTGTTAGTGTAATAGATCTTATATGATTGTATCAATTACCCAGATAATATTTATATTACTTATTATTATTATATTTTATATTTATACTAACTTTTTAATAACAAGTGAATCTCTAATAGTAGTATATGAATATAACTTAGTTGATATAGTGAGTGGAAATATAGAATCATTATATAAATGGTAGTATATTATGTATATTCCAAGTGTTATGATGGTTAATAAACTGTACCACTCAACATTGAACACGATAGATGGTACTTGTGGTTAGATCTGTTTTATATTAACGTATCACGGTACATCAAATATCGTTAGTGTAATAACTTCGGATATTTATATTGTGTCTCATATATATCTAATGTTTCTGTCATAAGTAAATTAGTGCCTATTATATTATTGTCCTATTTTTATATATTATAATAGATGGATGATTTTATTGTGAGTAGATAATATATATATTAATGGAAGGTAATACCTTATTTTAATGAGATTGTGTATTAAAAAAAATATAAATAATTAAGTTTTGCAGAGAATTTAATATTTTTTTATTATGATTTCTAATCTTATAAAAGTATATATATTATAAAATAAAATGCTATAGTCTCTGACCTCGTAACGTTATCCCTCCATATACATAGCTAGCAACTCGAAAAAACTCGAGTTATGCTGACGAGGTAATGATCAGAATTGTCCATTTCTCCAATATACGGAAATACGCTAGCCATTCAAGTGTATGATATATTATATAATATATATGACATTGTTAAAATATTTTATGATCCACTCCCTAAATTAGTATAGAGTAATCTACAGTTATATTTGGAGATATCATTATAGAGAAGCGAAATAGATTATGAGACCTAAAGCGGAATCTCGTACGCAGGATGAGTTTTAAGATAAGAGTTAGTTTCCTATAAAGAAAGACGCGTTCACACACATCCTCGTCTTTGACCTTCTTCTAG
>JABUQX010022354.1:10000-33712 GCA_015478945.1 Trachelipus rathkii | reverse complement strand
AGTTAACAGTTTATTCGTGTGTAAGTTGTGATTAGGTTTGTCTTTGTAATTATTATTTTGAGTTTCATGTTACGCCATGTTAGCTTTATTGATGTTGGAAACCTTTTAGTTAGAGTATACTCGATTGATCGAGTGATAATAATTTAACAATGTGTGATAAATTTAGTTTATATTACATTTAACTAATATATTGTTTATTTGTAGAAGATATGCTTGACAAAAGTGTGAAAAGGTTACCGTTTTTGTATGACATGTTAGTTACTTAACTGGGTTGGTTATAGTATGGAAGCTTGTTTGAACGGATTACAGTTGTTTCATGTTATAGGGATTTCAGTTTGTCTTTTGTATTATATTCAGTAGTTCAGATGGTGTAAGAAGCTTTATTAGATGTGAAACTTTGTTCGGTCAACATATATTGATTGATCTTTGTATAAAAACTTGATTGTTATTTATGTGACTTTTATCCAAAATGATACTGAAATGTGACTTGAATCATAAGATCAATAGATCAATAGTTCAAGGATGACAGGAGGGTGGTTGGGGGTATGGTTTGATTTACTGATTTTAGCTTTAGGGTATGCCTATACGCGACTAATTTTAGTAAAAATTTGACCTGAATGAATAAGGGATCAATAGATCAATAGATCAATAGATCAACTAAGATCAATAGTCAGACTGGTCAGGAGGGGTTGGTTGGATGTGTTGGATGGTGTTGATTTATGAGTTTCTGATTTTAGCGGGTATGTAGAAACATGCATTTTAGTAAAATTTGACTGAAGTCATAGTCAACGATCGATAGATCAAGAGATGCAATATATCAATGGGATCCAATAACGATCACAACTGGTCGAGGAGGGTGGTTGTATTGGTGTTTGATTTACTGATTTACTGGATTTAGGGTAGTGGTTAAAAACGTGTGACAGGTTTTGGGGGTAAAATTTTGGACTTGAATTCAATAGTCAATAGATTCAATAGAGTCAATAGATCAAGAGATCACAATCTGCGTCAGGAGGGCATGGGTGGAATGAGTGCTGGTTTGTTATGATTTATGATTTAGAGGTTAGTAGAACGCTACAATTTTAGTAAAAAATTTCGAAAGAATTCATAGATCAGTATATCAATAGATCAATAGGACATAGAATCAGATAGATCAAGTATGAATCAATAGTCATAGATGCAATAGATCAGTAGAGTCACTAATACTGGTAGAATGGTAGGCGGGCGTTAAGTATATTTAACTGATTTACTGATTTTAGGTTATGTAAAAAGAACGTAAATTGAAGTTAATAACATAAAGAAAGAGATAAGAATTTGTATTTATTTATTTATTATTTTTTATTTTTTTCTTGATGGTTATGAAAACATTATTTTCGAAATCTACAGACCAAATAACTTATATAAAGACACCAGTATTGTATTATTACACGAATGTTTAATTAACTCAGCACCGCACCGGGGCCAGCACCGGTTCAGTTGTCAACTCCTACTCTCTCTGAGTCAGACTCCTTTTTCATTCTTTCTTCTTTATTCTTCCTCATCATTCTTTCTTCCTCCTTCGACCTCTGTTCTGCACTCTGTCTGTGCTCTTTTTTTCCAGTCAGGACCCCCATCATGGGGGGGCCCAACACCCATACGGGACTTGATAACCATCATACTCCGAGTTTACGGGTTTCGAAACCTAGTATAAACCAACAGACGATTGTTGTTATAGAAGATGTGATTGTAACAACGCACCGCAGGGTGCTCAGACGGTGCGGGAGGCCAGAATCCGTCGGGATTCCATATAAAAACTATTTGCTAGGAAAATTCAATTCTGAAATCCTCTCACCAAATTTCAGCCAATACGAAACTGTCGATTTTTTAAGGGGGTGGGGGTCCCCTCGGGGACCACGGGGTCGTAACATTGTTTGCGACGAAGGTATGTCAACCATCTCCCCATCCAAATTTTTAACCCGATACGATAACTCCTAAAAACCATAATAACATCACAAGGTGCGGTGCGGTGCGGAGTCGCAGGCTGAGCTGGAGGCGGAGATAAACATTTCAATAATAATAATAATAATATAAGTAATAATAATAATAATAATTATAATAATAATAATAATTAATAATAATAAATAATAATAATAATTAATATAATAATAATAAAAAAATTCACGAGGATTGAGACGGAATCGAGTGCGGTGCGGTGCGGGCCTAAGCGGGGCGAAGCGGGGCAGGAGTCGGAGTCGGAAGTCGATAAAAAATTGAATTCTTCTACGAAGGATTCAATTTTTTTCGACGTAATAATAATGATATAATGTATGTATGTTTATGGCATGCGCGCGGCGGTAATAAAAAATAATTAGAAAATAGACATGAAAAATCATATCTTATCTCAAAGAACACGCTGTCCGGTTTATCAGGCTACCTGATAAGAAACGCGAGCCTGTACTTCAGGAGTTGGTCGACTGAAGTTTGGTTGCTTATACTATGTGGAGCCTGTACTATACGTTGTGACCCGGATATAGTATGATATATATATATGTATATTATATATATTATATTTATGTATTATATAATATATATGATAGTATAAATAATATATGATATATAGGATTTATAAACTTAATATATTATGATATTGATATATCGATATATAGTAATGTATATATTATATAGATATAGATATGATAATAGTATAGTATATATATATGATGTATATATATAGGTATAGTGGTGGTCTCACGGATTATGTGTACAGCGGGTATACAGTACGGAGATGTTTAAGTACTGACAAATGTGTAGAAAATAAGTTCGAGTGGTATTTCAATTCATTGAAGGAGGATTTGAGTATGTTACGTTGGTGTCTGCGCGACGCGGCAGTACAAACCGGCGACAAATGGATGCGAATGTTCGAATGGGAGGAGTAGTGATTTTTGTATAGCTTTTGAAATGCAGCATAAAGAAATGAGCGGGGCTCTTCCTCCGAGATTTTTTTATACGGTTCGTCATTTCACGCATGTACCCATAACGAGGTCATGTTACAAGCAATGAGTGTTTAACAGTGAATGCTAGAAATGGTTGAGAACATGGTATTCAAGAACAATCCAGCTCATGAATATCAGATATTATGTAATAGTAATAACGTTGTTAATAGTATCATAACAAAATTTTACAACCTATGGATCTTATCCACAGCATGCAAGAAGGGAGAAGAGTCAGGTCGTTTCAATTGTACATACAGTATTTCACAAATGTTGTTCGAAGACGGCTCCATCCACGTGAATACATGCCACAGCCCTCTGGCGCCAGGTTCATTGCTTGCAATGACATGAACGCGGGTTGATTCGCATGCGTTGGTTATTCGACGGCAAAGATCATCGTGCGAGGTTAGCTGGGTCATGTTAAACCAGCTACCACGTATGTTTTGAAGTACCAAAACGAAGATTAGTACGAGTAGGGTGTTTCTTAAAGTCGGGTGACGAGCGCTAGGCATGGAGATTGACAGATCTTCTGATCCATCTTTCCGGAAAGGTTCTGTCGAGGTAGGTCATCACTATAGCTGCATTATGTGCTGGCAGCCCGATCATTTATAAGTTATATTCTTTTGCTTAAAAGTTTATCACTCAGGAGGGTCAACGAAGGACGATCTGCAAGAAATGGAACGGGGTTAACGCTGTCTGTCGAATTCCTGAAGAACTAAGGCCGATAATCTATAATTGATTATACCACACCAAACGTTGATTGAGTATGACGACCTGTGATGGTAGTGGAGATGTTAATATGGGTTTGTTGCCACCAATGGTGGCTGATGTTACACCGTGTTTAAATACCGGTTATTCGGGGTGTAAAGGCGAGATTCATCGGTCCATAAGATATTTTCAATAAGTCCGGGTAGATCCATTAGAATGGGCAGATCAATGACAGCCAAGCGGATTCCGCACCGTTCCTTTGGGTTCTCGGCACGATGCAAACCATGCATCAATGTGATGGCCTATATGGATACATGTTGTATGACGACACGAGATCGCGTTGCGATATGGATTCCCTCGATATCGCCAAAACCGAACTGAGCCTGCGGTAGATGAGAGCACGTTGGATTTATGGGTGTAGTAGCAGGAACCTGTCAGTTCGACGTCGAGGATGACGTTGACGCGACCCTCCTCCCCGCATTGATGAGAGGGTTTTGAAGATAGTCGACGCATGTACCTTGAAAAGTTGAAACTCTAGAGAATGCCAGTGTGGGCTCGTGGCGGTCGTACGATGTGGGATAAGTGGTGGTGCCAGTATTATTGCGAGCACCGTCTGAGGAGATCTGTTTTTGCGTAAATGTACACTGACCAACATGTTCACGCTTTCGTCCTGGTGGATAATGGTCACGGTGGCATGTTCAATGGATGCTCTGAGCTAACAACCCTCTGAAAGTTATTACGTTTCAACTTAACACTTGATTACTGCAATAATTTTACGGTTATGACATACCTCCATATGATAGCTGTTAGTTGGTTGGACACATTCACATGGCCGTATTGTACTAGGCTACTAGTAAGATAATGTAATGTAAAAGGGTATGCGATAGGCATTTTTAATTTAATATCGCTTTGTTAGCGTGTATCGGAGAGTTTTTGAGAATGACTGATGGATATGCCTGCATTGTTGTTTAACCTAATTAATATTCACTTATTGGAACGTTTCGGGCTTTTTGGTAGGGCCACATGTTGTCTCGGAGTGACGTCTAGTTGTTGATGGTACATTGGTGGAGAACGGAACAGACGTAACAAGAATCAAGTGTCGAAGAGAAGAGCGCACTCTGGATCTATTAGTGCAGTTCACAGAAGCATTAAAAAATTATGTGCATGCCCATTCGACGGTGTCGCATGTGTTGTGTGGCGGTGTTTCGAATTGCGGTGCTGCAGCAGCAAGGTAACGAATAGTCCCATCTCGTTTCAATGAATTAACAATCGAAGCATATCTTACACATTTCATGAGCTTAAAAGATCGAGTTGGTGATGAGCAGCCGCTGTAACTAATCGTGAGACACCCTGTATATATATATATATAGTATATGATTTGATATAGTTTATAGAATGTAGAAATTTATATAGGGATATAGTATATAGTAATATAGTATTAGTATATATATAATATATATAGGTATATAATATATTATATATATTAGTGATATATATAGTATATCAGGGATTTGGGGCGTTCCGAAATTTAAGCCGCAATTGCCGCAATTGGGGGAGAAGTACAAGAGTAAATTGATACAATGTGCGATTGCGATGAATTTGAAAGATGTTGGTGAATTGCAGTTAGGCGGAATGCCGGTATATCATTGCGGCAATTCAAGAGGACTACCAAAAAAGAATTATGTGAATTTGCAGTGGATGCGCAGAAATTAGATGAGTCACAAGTTTTTACATCGTTGCATCTTTTGTGGTACGTTTGGCAGAGCAACAGCCGAAAGACGGGTATGGTTTTTGAATTCGGGTATGTTAGTATTGTTTTTGTAAAAAGAATATAACAAAACTGTAAAGGCTTATGACGAATAGGGAAGGTTTTTAGAATCAACAGTTGTGTTGTTTGTTTTTATACAATGATCTATTAACCTTAAGTTATAATGGAAGTGATGACATTATGAACGTGTCGCCACAACAATTTAGATAAAATGGATTGCTACAACTAATCACAATAAATGATGAATCAAAAAGTAATATAAGATTGGGTAGTGGTAACAGTCGCGAATCGAAGAGCAAGGTATAGTATAGTGATGTAGTTGAATACTATATATGATATAATGATATCATAGTATAGGTATATATATATAGTATAGTATATAGTAGTATATATGAGTAGTAATATATATCCAGGATAGGGGTAATATATTATATAAAAGTTTATATAAGATATGATATAGTATGTACTAGTAGATTATATCTATATATATACTAATAGTATATATATATATATTAATATATATATATATTAATAGTATATGATATTAGTTATGATATGTATATAATATTTTATATATATATATAAGTATGATAGTATTCCTAGTAATAGTTATGATATAATATGATAGTAGTAGTTATGATGATAAGTATATGCATTATATATATATATATCATAGAGTATATATAAATATGATAAAAATAATAAATATATATACGTATATATAATATATATATAATCAGTATATATTATATATATATATATAGTTATGATATATATATATATATATATATAATTATATATATTTATATATATATACTTATATATATATATACAGTATATAATAATAATTATATAATATATATACTTATGATGATATATGATAGTATAACTTAAATATATTATACTATATATATATTAATTTATAGTATAAGGATATTATATAATATATGGTGACAACGTAAAGAATTACCCGCCACTGATATCTCTAGAAAACTAAGATAATGGTACAGGAGGAAGATCTGAGAGTAGTTACATATATATGAAGCAGACTGTATAAAATTCGTGTATGGAAAGTGAGTGTTGTTTTTTTTTTATTTATCTCCAAAACTACGATACATACATAACAAAAAAATAACAATATTAGAATCAGCGTATGAATTATGTATGAAAAAGATTTGTTTTTATTTTTTACTAAAAAGAATTACCCAGGCGGAAAACGAAAAATGCAAAGAGTCAGAGGGTCTCTCACCTCCTGGGGCGACGAGCGGGGAGGACTATTTCCCACCTCGGGTAGGGTTCCGGAACCCCCGTCTTTGGTATTTGGGTGTCGCGGGGGTTCTCCGCCCCTCCCCTACGGGGTATGAGAAAACGTCTCTCCCTCGTCCCACCGTCGGCTCGAGACCCCTAAATACATATATTTCCTTCTTCCAATAATTGTTTATTATTTTCTTCTACCTATCGTAGTTTTGAGAGATAAATAAAAAAAAATACTTTTTTTTTCATTTTTCCCAAAACACTTACTTGATAATCGCTGATTCCATATATGTTATCGTTTTCTTGTACATATCCTTAGTTTTGAGAATATCATGGGGTAAACGTTCTTAGTTTAGGCATAATATATATATATATATAATCCTATATATATAATATATATATTTTATATACTATATAATATTATTATCATAATATAATATATTTATATATATATATATAATATATTATTATATATTATATATACAATATTAATATATATATATATATATATATATAATATAGTCTAGTCAATATATATATATATATATTAATTATATATAAATATATATATATTATATAGTATTATATATATACTATATATACATACATATAATATGTATATAGTATATATAATATATAATATATATAATTTATAATTTCAAATTATTTGAATATTTCCACAACGTGGAAACCTAACAAGGGGAGTAATTATCGGTTATCGCCGGCATCCGGATAGTCAAAATTGGCCGACGATACCGGGATAGTTGACGGTATATACCGGCCTCACCTAATATATATATATTAATATATATATATAATATATATATTTATAGTATATATAGATATATAATATATATATCATAATTATATATATTATATACTACTATATATATATATATATATAATATTATATAATAATATATATAATATATATATTATTTTATAGTATATATAATATATAATAATATATTAATATTATATAGTTATGATATTATAAATATTATTTAATAGATATATATAATAATAATTATATAATATGATAATATATATATATATATATATATTATATTATATATATATATATATATTATATTATATAATATATATTTACCATATAGTATAAGGAGCGTATGTGGATACCACAACCGCCAAACTGCGAGAGACCTCGACTCAGTACCATCTTTGTGGTTTACCCTATGGTATCCCTTTAGGTAATCAAACCTAGGGTTTTTAAGGTTGGGTAGACCGAATTTAAGGTCTGGAAGACGGACTTCAGAATTTGAGACTGAACTCAAGGATTTTAGCCATCAAAAGTGTGCGCTGAGCCCTCAAAGGGGGCTTATTGGATACTAGAAGGTTTATAATAATCGCAGAAACTGAAAATGGAGGCTGGGTAGAGGAGCCAGAGTCCGAGACGGAGTTGGAAGTCGAATTCGGTTACGGAGTCTAGAGACCCCCTGGAGGGGGTTCCCAGTTTTGAAAAAAAAAAAGAGAAGAATTTGAAAAGAATGCACAACAGAGGAAGA
The DNA here is from genome assembly GCA_015478945.1 of Trachelipus rathkii. Classification (NCBI taxonomy): domain Eukaryota; kingdom Metazoa; phylum Arthropoda; class Malacostraca; order Isopoda; family Trachelipodidae; genus Trachelipus; species Trachelipus rathkii. The sequence goes on along the minus strand of JABUQX010022354.1, from coordinate 25,490 downwards.
AGAAGAAAGAAGAAGAGAGGAAGAAGAATGAGAGAAGAGATGAGGAAGAATGAATGAATAGAATGAGGAAGGAGGCAGTAGGAGAAGTGATTCAAGTAGTACTAGCACGGTGCTAGGAGCGGTGCGGTGCCTATTTAGCTAAAATTCGTTTAATAATACATTATCATTACTGTCACATACTCGATTTGTTCTATATGATACATCGTCCATTGTATTAGCCATCTCTAATAAATTGGGCTTCTAGTTAATTTAGAAAGTTAACTTTTCGTTCTCATACAATCTCATTTTCTTTTTATAACGTCAACTAATATATTTTTTTTTCCTTAAATTGAACATGCATATATTGGTTGCCTCCTATTTTTTCTTTTTTTTTTTTTATCTTTTTTGTAAATTTAAATTTTTATAAGTTTTATTGTTATTTTTTTCGCTTTTTAATTTTTATTGTTTAAATTTATTTTTCTACTTTATTTTTTATTTCTTTTTTTTTTGTGATTAATTTTTTTATTTTTAACTTTTATTTTTTTTTTTTTTTTTTTTATTTACTTATTTGCTTAAATGTTCAAACTTTGTTAATTTATTTTTATTTTTCCCTTTTTGATGTTTTATAGCAATTTAAGGCTGCGTTTTAATTTTTTATTATTTTTATTGTTAATGTTGATTTTTATATTTTTTTACCAATTACAAATCGAAGAAATTGTGTATTATCGAAAATTTCTTTTAATTTTGTATGTTCGTAACTTCAAAATAGATTGCGTCATTTTCATAACTTTAAGCATAAATCAGTAATCAGAAATCAGCTTAAAGCATAATCAGTTAAAATCAGTAAATCAATACCCTCCCACTCATCTTATATTATTGATCTATTGTTCTATTGATCTAGTGATATCAAATCATATTTATATCCCTACAAAAAACTTTATTTATTTTGTTTTGTTTTCTTTAAGCATTTTCTTTTTACTAAAAAAATTATTCTTTTTATGTTTATAACTTAAAAATTTTGCATTTTTACATCTTAAAGCAGTAAATCAGTAAATCAAACCGCCCTCCATACCCTCCTACCAATTGTGATCATTGATTTATTGAGCTATTGATCTATATGATCTATTGATTAAGTCATATTTTTACAACATAACACAAAATTTTATTTATTTTTGTTTTGTTTTCTCTTAAGAATTTTGTTTTTACTAAAAACTTATTCTTTTTATTTTATAAGCTTAAAAATTTTGTTTTTACACATACTATAAAGCAGTAAATCAGTAATCAAACTCCTCCATTACCCTCCTACCCATTCGTGTCTATTGATCTATTGATCTTGATCTATTGATCTTATTGATCTATGATTAAAGTCATATTTTTTACAACATAACAAAACTTCTTTATTATTTTGATTTTGTTTTCTTTAAACATTATGTTTTTTACTATAAATTTATTTATATGTTTTTATTTTTCTATAAATTTATGCTTATTTATGTTTTATTTGCTTTAACATTTTGTTTTCTAAAAATTATTACTTTTTATGTTTATAACTTAAAAAATTTGCATTTTTACATACTTAAAGCAGTAAATCGTAAAATCAGTAAATCAAACTGCGCCTCCATTACCTACCTCCCATCCATGACATATATTGATCTATTTGATTCTAATTGATCTTATGATTAAGTCATATTTTGTTTTATTTTTACTATAAAAATTTATATTATTTTGTTTTGTTTTCGTTAAATTTCTGTTTATTACTAAAAAATTTATTTTTTATGTTTATAACTTCAAAAATTTTTGCATTTTTACATACCTAAAAGCAGTATAAATCAGTAAATCAGAAATCAAACTGCCCTCATACCCTCCTCCATCCATGATCTAATTGATCTATTGATCTATTTGATCTATTGATCTATTGATTCAAGTTATATTTTGTAGTAAAATTGATTTTTAACTTTATTGTATTTTGTTTTTGTTTCTTTTAAACATTTTGTTTTTACTAAAGAAATTATTTTTTATGTTATAATAACTTAAAAAATTTTGCGTTTTTACATCCTTAAAGCAGTAAATTAGAATCAGTAAATCAAAACTGCCTTCCTCAGCTCCCCCATTTCAATGATCTATTGATCTATTGATCTATTGATCTATTGATCTATTGATTTCAAGTCATAATTTGTTATAACATATTCATAATATTTTATATTATTTGTTTAAACTTAACTTTATTTTTTTTACTATAAAAATTTATTTATTTTGTTTATTTGTTAAAATTTTTGATTTTACTAAAAAAGTTAACTTTTTATGTTTATACTTAAAAAATTTTGCAATTTTTAACATACTTAAGCAGTAAATCAGTAAATCAGGTAAATCAGTAAAGCATAAAATCAGTAAATCAGTAGAATCAAACTACCCAATTTCACCCTCCCCTACCCATCCTGATCTATTTGATCTATTGATCTATTCGATCTATGATCTTATTGCATTGCTTATCAAATTTGGTAATATCAACATTTAAAAGTTTATTTATTTTGTTTTTGTTTTCTTTTTTAAACATTTTGTTTTTACTTAAAAATTTATTTATTGTTTTATTGTTTTCTAATAAAAAATATTATTTAATTTAGTTATTTGTTTATCATTTTGTTTTTATAAAAATATTCTTTTTTATGTTTATAACTTAAAAATTTGCATTTTTACATACCTTTAAACAGTAAATCAGTTATAAGTAATAATCAGTAAATAAACTGCCTTCATACCCCTACACTTCCATGATTATTGAGTCTATGATTCAAGTGATTTGTGTAAGATATCCCAAAGATTTTATTTATTTTTGCTTATTCTGTTTGAAACATTTTGTTCTTTTTTAACTAAAACATTTAATTCTTTTTATATGTTTATAACTTAAAAAAATATGCATTTTTACATACTTTAATGCAGTAAATCAGTAAAATCAGTAAATCAAACTGTATTTCAGCCAACACCTCTTACCCTTCCATTGATCTAAACCTTCACTATTGAATCATTGATCTATTGATTACAGTCCTATTTTGTATAACATAAAGATATTTATTTATTTTTAAAGCTTTAATTTATTTGTTTTGTTTTTCTTAACATCATATGTTTATCACTATAAAAAATTTATTTATTTGTTTTATTGCTTAACATTCTTTTTGTATTTACTAAAAATTTATTCTTTTTATGTTGTTAACTTAAAAAGTTATGATTTTTACATACTTTAAAGCAAGTAAATGCAGTAAATCAGTAATCAAATACCTCCATACCCTTCCTAGATGCCATTGGAGTCTGTTGGATGCGTGGTTGATTCTAGATTGATCTATTGCATTCATGTCATGTTGTTGTTAAACATAGATTTTGTAGACTTTTAATTTATTTTGTAATGAAACGTGAAGGATTTCATTTGTTTGGTTTTTCTCATCTCGCGTTAAATCAAAGATCATAGTACCATCAAACTTCTGATCCGTTCCGGATGATCTATGATCTATTGGAGTCTGGAGTGTGAGTCGAGTGTGATCTATTGATTCGAGAGTGCATAGTTTGTGTGTAACATTAACACAAACTATTTATTTATTTTGTTTATACTTTGAATTAATTAATGTTTACAATAAATTTATTATTTTTTTTATTGCATTAAACATTTGTTATTACTAAAAAGTTCTTTTTTTCAAAATCATAACTTAAAAAATTTGCAATTTAACATACCTTAAAGCAGTAAATCATAAATCAGTAATGTAATGCAGTAAATCTTTAAATAAGATAATCAAATATTCATCCACTACCTCGCCTCCTTCATATCTTTGATCTATTAGATCTATTGCGTATTGATCTATTGATCTATAGATATATTGATCTATTATTTCGAGTATCATTTTCTGTAAACATAACATAAAACTTTTATTTTTTGTTTGTTTTCTTATAAAATTTTGTTTTTTAACTATAAAATTTATTATTTGTTTTAATTAGCTTTAAAAATTTTGTTTTTTACTAAAAATTTATTCTTGTTATGTATAACTTAAAAATTGCAATTACTGTTACATACTTAAAGAGTAAATCAGTAAATCAGCATAAAGCAGTAAAACAGTAATCAGTAAACAAACTATCATCAACTTGACCTCCTACCTTCCATGAATTCTTTGTCTATTGGTTAATTGATCTCATTGATTCTATTGATTCAATGTCATAATTTTGGTACAACATAACACAAAATAATTTCTTTTTTTGTAGCTTATTGTGTTGAATGTCGCTTTGTTTTGCATTTGTTGCCATGTGTTGATGTATGTTGTTGAAATGTAAGTTTGTTGTTGCTGTGTTTGTTGTTGTTTGATTGTTGTTGTTGTTGGCTGCGTTGTTGTTGTTGTTGTTGTTGTTTTGTTGTTGCTTGTTGTTGTTGTTGTTGTTGTTGTTGTTGTTGTTGGTTGTTGTTGTTGTTGTTGTGTGTTGATTTTGTTGTTGTTGATTGTGTTTGTTAAATATTATCATTTTCATTCAAGTTTAATGAAAATATACAACACTTTATCAAGACATATCTCTAAAGATATTAATCGTTAATTTTGCAATTAACATTGTTATATTGAACTAAACAAAATACAATATTCATTCCTAACTAACTGAATTACAGCATTCTTACATGTAACTAAAATTTAAAATTTAACTTCAAATAAAAATTCACATAGCTCATTCTTTACTATACACACAAACGCTCAAAATTTATTATTATCTATATTGCATTATTATTATTTTTTTATATTATTTTATTATTTTATTTTTATTATATATTATTATATATATTAATTACATTATTATTATTTTATTATTTATCACTATATATTTATGAATAACAAAAATCATGCATCATATCACAGACACAACACACCACACACCAAAACACACACACACACACACAACACACACACACACACACACCATAATTATAGAAACTTTACTTAATACATTAGCATGGCAATCATCGTACTAACTTACTGATAACATACTGCATTTCTATGATGTAAGCAATGTGTACATTTTTTTTTAAGCGTCGTTGGAATATATTTATATTTTATAAATATAACAAATTTCTTTGTTGTGTATTTTCTGTTAAATTCTACTTATATTATAATATTTATATTTTGTTAAAAGTTAGTTATTTATTTATTTTGAGTCTGAACTCAAGGGTTTAACCCCCCAAAAGGGATTTTTTTTTGATTCGCCTAAAGGTTTGTAAATAACTCGCTAGATCATGTTTGATGGTTCAATCGATTAATCGATGTTTTTTACCCCATATCGATGTTTAAACTCATCTTTCTACGTGCTCTGGTTGACTGAAAAATATATATAATCGAAAGAAATTATTAATAAATTTGTCTCGATATATTCGCTATGTAGTTAGATGATATATTGAGGCTGGAATCCTGAAAATCTGGAACTTGAAGAAATTCCAGGACCTGGAACTGAAAGTGACTTCCGGAAACTGGAACTGAAGCCACCCAAAAAAAAAAAAAAAAAAAAAAAAAAAAAAAAAAAAAAAAAAATTATTAAAAATATAACTATACATTAGATATATCATATAAAATATGTAATTTTTATATATATATATTTTAACTATAATAATATATATCATAATATATATATATTATATATATAGTATATCATATAATATATAAATATATATTATATAATTTATATATATAATATATATATTATATATTTATATATAATATATCTATATTATATTAATAAATATAATATATGTATAATATATATATATATATAATATTATATATATATATAATATATATATATATATATATATTCAGTTCAGTTACCTCAGGTTCCGGTTTCTAGGATTCCAGGTTCCTCCAATATACATCTTACAGCGCATTATATCGAACAAATTATTTATTAATAATTTTTTTCGAATTATATTTTTCAGCCACCAGAAGCACGTAGAAGAATTGATATTTTAACATCGATATAGGTGTAAAAAACATCACGATAAATCGATTGAAACATCAAAAATAAGTATTCAATACTATTTAAAACCTTCTAAGGAATTAAAAGAAAACCTTTTGTTGGAAATAATCTTGAGTTTCAGCTCAAAATAATAAATAACTAACTATTTAACAAAGATATATATAAAGTATAATCGAAAAATGTAAAGAAATAACACAACAAACACCTTAAATCTATAAATATGGGAAAAAATATTAAAAATCTTCCAACGACGCTTTAAAAAAATGTTACACATCTGTTTCACATCACTTAGAGAAAATAGCAGTACGTGATCAGTAAGTTAATACGATGATTGCCAGGTTGAATGTATTAAAAGCAAGTGATGAAGTTTTGTGTGTGTGTGTGGTGTGGTGTGTGTGTGTGTTTGTGTGCGTGTGTGAATATGATGTGTTAGGTTTTGTTATGTTTATAAAAATATATAGTTGATATAATAATAAAATAATTAATAATAATAAAATCAATAAATATAATAATAATAATAATAATAATAATAATAATAATAATAATAATAATAATAATAATTATAATAAATTTTGATCGGTGCTGTGCAGTATAGTAAGATTGAGATTGCTATGTCGTCTTCTGCTAAGTTGAAACTTTTAATTTTATTAATTTTAAGCGAATGCTGTATGTCAGTTAGGTTGAGGATGATATGTATTTTTGTTTAGTTTTCAATATAACAATGTTAAGCAAAATAACATAATATTTTAAAAGGAATATGTTTGAAAAAGTGGTATATTTTCATTTAACTTGAACGTATGATATATTTAACAAAAAAACAACAACAACAACAACAACAACCAACAACAACAACACAACAACACAACAACAACAACAGACAACAACAACAAAACACAACACAACAAACAACAACAACAACAACAACAACAACAACAACACAAACACAACACACAAACAACAACAAACGCAGCATATCACAACAACAACATCACAACAACAACAACAGCAAAACAAAACGTAACATTTCACAACAACTCAACAACTGCATATCATTCATAAAAATCACTTTACTATGACAGCTACAACCATAAGAATTTATTTTTTTCTAAATTTGACATGAATCAATAGACAATAGATCAATTAGCTCAATAGAATCAAATAATCATGAAAGATGGTGGAGTGTTGGAGATAGTTTGATTTACTGATTTACTGTTTTTACTGTTTGATTTGATTTACATGATTTACTGCTTTAAGGTATGTAAAATGCAAATTTTTTAAGTTAATTAAACATAAAAAGAATAAATTTTTATTAGTAAAACAAATGTTTTAAATTTAAAACAAATAAATAAATTTATATAGTAAAACATAATGTTTAAGAAAAAAAAATAATTAAAAGTTTTTTATGATTTGTTGTAGCAAAAAGATACTATAAATATGACATGAAATCAATAGATCATAGATCATAGATCAATAGTCAACTAATATGGAAAGCAGGAGGGTGGGTGGATGATAGTTTGATTTACTTATGTATGATTTATGCTTCCTGTTTACCTGATTACTTATTAGTTGATTTATGCTTTAAGGTTTATGTATAAAATGAATTTTTTAAGTTAAACAACATAAAAAGAATAATTTTTTTAGTAAACAAAATGTTTATACAATAAACAAATAAATAAAATTTTGATAGTAAAACTTTTTGTTTAAGTTATAAACAAAATAAATAAAAGTTTTGTTTATGTTATACAAATATTGACTGAATCAATAGATAATAGATCAATAAGATCAATAAGTCAATAGATCATGGAAAGGATTGAGGGAGTGGTGGGGAGGGGTTTTACTGATTACTGCTTCTAGATATTGTAAAATGCAAATTTGTTTAGTTATAAACAAAATAAATAAACAGCTTTTGTGTATGTTTATACAAACAGGACAATTAATCAATAGAATCAATAGATCATAGAAGTCAATAGATCGATGATAAGGGTTATGGAGGTAGTTTGAATTATGGATTTACTGTTTACTGCTTTAAGGTATTAAAAATGCAATTTTTTTTTGTTATACACATAAAAAGAATAAAATTTTTTTAGTAAAAAACCAACAATGATTAAAGGCAAATAAACAAATAAATTGAATTTTATAACTTTAAAAACATAATGTTTAAAGAAACAAACAAATAAATAAAGCTTGAAAGTTCTCTTAAACAATGAATGAAATCAATTAGATCAATAGATCAATAGATCATAGATCAATAGATCAGGCTCAAGGGATAGGAGGAGTGGCTGGATTTACAGATTTAATTTACTGGATTTTACTGATTTACTGCTTTCGGATGTAAAATGCAAATTTTTTAAGTTATAAACATAAAAGAATATTTTTAGTTAAACAAATGTTTAAGAATAAGCAAAGAGATAATAAAAGCTTTTTATATGTTATACAAAATGATACATGAATCAAGATCAATAGATCATTGGAGCTGTATCGGGCGGTCATGAAGAGCAGTTTCGATTTACACTATTTACTGATTTACTGCTTTTAAGTATGTAAAAATGCAATTTTTTAAGTTATAAACATAAAGAGAAAATTTTATAGTAAAAAAATGATATAAAGCAAATAAACATAATAAATATTTTATAGTAAAAATAAAACAAATAAATAAATGTTAATAGTTTGATAACTGTTCAAAGAAAACAAAACAAATAAATAAAGTTTTGTGTGTAACTGTAAAACAAAATTTTATTGAATCAATAGATTCAATAGATCAATAATCAATAGATAAATAGATCAATAATCAATGGCATGGTACTGAGAGGTGGAATGAGGTAGTTATGATACTTGATTACTGATTTACTGCTTACTGTTTACTGATTCTACTGATTTGCTTAAGGTATGTAAAATGAAGTTTTGTAGAGTTATACATAAAAGTTTTAACTTTTTTAGTAAAAACAAAAATGTTTAAAGCAATAAAACAAAATAAATAATTTTTAAGTAATTAAAAAAACATAATGTTTAAAGTTATAAAAATAATTAAGTTTTTGAGATATGTTATACAAAAGTATTTAGACTTGAATCAATAGATCAAATAGATCAAATAGATCAATAATTCAATAGATCATGGAAGGATAGGAACGGTGGCTGGAAGCAGTTTGAATATCACTTATTACTGATTTACTGCTTTAGGTAATGTAAAAATGCAATTTTAATTATAAACAAAAAGAATAATTTTTTAAGTAAAACATATATTTAAAGAAACAACAAAATAAATTAAAAGTTTTTGTTTAGTTATACAAAATATGACTTGAATCAATAGATCCAAAGATCAATAGAAGATCAATAGATCAAATAGATCATGGAAATGGGTCAGGAAGGGTATGGAGGGCAAGTTTGAATTATGAATACGTAAACTACTAGTTTCTTGACGAAGTAATAATTAGGATATATTCGTAAGGTACAGCATACCAGGTTCATATCTGATTACACCGATTTACATAATAGCTACACTCAGGTTCGATCACCAGGGCCTCTATCTACTAACGTACGTACGCCGACTCACCCAGAGCGCTGCGTCGTCCGCCGAATTCGGTCGGAACTTCAGCCCGAAACTCCAACAAGCCAAGACCGGGAATCCCCCAGTGACGGCAACCGTTCCCAAAAACTATGGGACGCCCCTACCTTCACCCTAACATCCAAGCAGTCGTCGTTTCTAAAACACTAACGGTCTCGCCCCAGTCCCCTTCACCATAAGTAAATACACCATCTTCGACTCAGAGGAGACCCTACCACAGGACTTTACGACACATACTCAACCTACTCCCGCACCCTCCGCTCACGTTAGCCCAACTCTGAGACAATAACCACGCCTCTTACTGCGATTACCCATATTCGCCTCCTCATAATAAAATAATAATAAAAAAATCTAATTAATATCATTGTTGAGCTGAAACCCAGTTCTCACGCTTAGGGAGAACAAGTCCCGAACATGTGAGGAGGAGAGCTAGAGCGGCTCACGCAAACCCAGTCGTTCAATATCACCGTTTGCATCAACACCAAGTCAATCATTGGGGACCAAAGCTTTCAACTACAGCGCTTGCATCAACATCAGGTCAATCATTGGGAACCAAAGCTTAGAAAAAGTGTGATCTTACCGAAGAACTCTGGAGGGAAATGGTTTTTATATTACCTTTCAGTATGAATGAAAATTCATATTTGTTATTAAAAAATATTCAGTTTTTATAATTTTTGGTTTTTATTTTAAATAAAAAACATCTTTTTTCTTACTATAAGACATATTTTCTATATTTTGGAATAAAAAACTTTACTTTTGAAATAAGGATGAATTTATTTATTTATTTGTTTATTTATATTTATTTATATTTTCTAAGATTTATTTATATTTATTTATTTATTTTTATTAATTTATATATATATATATATATAATATATATATATAATTAATATATTATATATATAATAATATACTATAATATATATATATATATATATATTATAATAAAACCATAAAAGCTAGTTAGTTATTGCCACCTACCCCACCTTTTAATTTGGGAGCACCTACCGATATTAGGGTCTGGTCAGGGAAAATTGTGTTACATGTTACATTTGCTAATCAAGTGAATTTGAATGCAAAGATTATTCTAGACTTGTAGCAAAGCCCTGCTTCTGCTTCAACTCATCTTGGAAATTCTAGCCACGGTGGACGAGGTTTCGAATCGGTCTATCGGACCATCTTTGCTAGAAGCATGAGAGAAGAGAGAGAGAATCGAGAGAGAGATAAATCGCAAAAAATGAAGAGAAGAGCAGAGAGAGATGAGAGAAGAGAGAAAGAGAGAGAGAGAGAGAGAGAAGATTTTGTAAGCCTTATAATAGATTTTCTGTTTTACGTGTTGCTATGTTTTAAGTGGATGTGTGTATTAATTAGTCTGTAATTTCCCTATGCCGTAGTAAAACTATAATATAAATAATACAGAAAATCTCCTACTAACGGCAATTTTTTGTGTTCGTCCAGATACCGGGATTGAGACTCAAACTCTCGCTTCCTCGCGAGTGGTACTTACAGCCAAAATACTCGCTTTTTCTACTGAGCTACTGTGAATCGTATAATATAATATATACTATATATACTATATATATAATAATATATCATATATATTAATATATATATATATATATATTATATATATATATATATATATATATAAGATATATATCATATATATATAATATATATAATATCATATAAACATATATATTAATATAGTATTTAATAACTATATATATATATATATATGCAAACCTTTACCTCAAATTTACATTCAAGAAAAAATATATTTTTAAGGGTTAAATAATTTTTTAACTTTTAAAAGTATCCAATTTTTTAAATTTTCTATAGAGAATTCTTCATAATCTGCAAAGATAATTAATACTATACTAAATATATATATATATATATTATTATATATATATATAATATACTATATATATAATACTATACTATATATATCAAATGGTCCTAAGTGGTTGAACCCTTCCTTTGGAGATGCGTACCTCCAGGAGTTTTACCTCGAGAACCACGATTGGCCTAAAAAGAAACCCATCATGTTTACCTCCTGAAAGCTAGCTTGCCAAGAGGAGCGGGAGTAATACCAAATGTTTTTGGAAGTAAAATTATTTCTTTTTTTTTAACTAAGGAATACCATAGGCTGTAAAACCGCAAAAGTGCATGAGTCGGGGCTCTCTCGGCCTCCGGTGGACGACGGGGACTAATTCCCCTCCGGGGAGTGTCTCCGGAACCCCGCTCTTTGGTCTTTGGGAGTCGCGGGGGTTCCTCCGACCAACCCCTCCGGGGTATGAAACGCCCCCCCCCTCTAGTCCCCCGTCGGCCGAGCCCCCTAAATGGGCGGAAATAATCTTTTAAATATTTTCGATGAATTAAGCCAAAAAAAAAAAAAAAAAAAAAAAGTTAAATCCCATCCTCTAGAATTTGCGGACTATTCCAAAAAGAATAATAATTGTTTTCTGTAGGACTCCGCCGTTCTTCTAGTTACATTACTGTGAGCATTAAAAAAATATGACCATTAATTATATAATTAATATAATATATAGTATATATATACTATATAATTATATTAAAATATATAATAATATATATATATATATATATATATATATTATAATATATATATATATACTATATATATATATATAATATACATATAATATATATATATATATATATATAAATATATATAATATAATATATATATATATATAATATAGTATATATATATAATATATGTATAATATAATATATCAATATATAGTATATAATATATATATATATATAATAATATATATAATATTTATATATATAATATATTTATATATATATAATGATATAGAGTATAATATATACTATATATATTATATATATAAATACAAACACTATTGTCAGGACACAAATAATAAATATATACGTCGAAATAAACTAAAAAATTAAATAAATGATATTTAGAAAAAAATCCAATTGAAGACTCACAAAGAAATAAAATCAAACAATTTTGAGTTGCCAAATCTAAATTTTTAATTTTTCTTTACCTAAAATAAAAAAATCATTTACCAACCATTTCCAAATACTATTGATTTGAAGAAAATTGTAAAAAACACGAAAATCCAATATTATTTATTTAAACAATGCTGATATATATAGATATATATAATAATATAATATATAATATAGATATAATATCATATATATATATATAATTATAGTATATATACTATGACTAGTAGAGGGTTAATGGAAGAGGTCATGAGTATTTGTATTTTTATATATATATATATTAATATTAGTAAATATTATTATATTAAGGGCCTTTCTTGGAATCTGTAGCTCTCTCGCTGTAATTTAGTTTACTGAAGATGGATTAATGTAATCAGAAATGTCTATAATAATAAATTAAATTATATTATATATCATTAAATATATTGCGTGAATCGTACTGATTAATTAATTTAATTATTTAATATCAATATTGTTAATATCAAAACAATTTTCGTTTTATATTAAAATAATTATTTAAAACTTATCATTGGTGAATTCGCCTTATAGTTAGGTAATAAATAAATATGCCGTAATTTGATTTTGACTTTTTTTAAAATCCAATTTTAGAACCAAACTCAGACCTACCACCAAAATATATAAAGATAATTCTCCAATAGATCGATAGTATGGCAAAAAGCTATGTTACTAGATTCTAACCATGTGTCATTTCGCAAGCTATTTCTTGTTCACGAATTCTCACGTTGTGAATATGAAGATCTCACTCTATCGTAGGTTATGTACTTTTAATGAGAGAACAGTTTCATTGAGTTTAATTTTATGGTTACTTTACTTTACACATTCTAGAAGTGAAATGAATTATTCTCACATGATTACATAGTAATACTTAATTGCTTATACAGTTGTTAATGTGTATATAAAATTTTGAGAGCCAATAAGTGTGTTAAGTTTTTAACAATGCTACAATTGACATTGTTGAGTAATAATAAAATATATAAATAGATAAAAATCTGAATTATATAAATTTTAGTTAATTGACAAACAAAAAATGATGACATCTATTTAAATAAAGTAATACAAAAAGTTATACTACTCACACAAAATATTTTAAAATTATATTAAAAGATAAATAAATAACAATGATGTATTAATAAATTATATTTCATTAAATTATAGTAAAAAAAAGAAATTAAGTGAGTTTTTAAAGAAAACTATTTTAAAAGACAGGCGCATTCGAGCTTTGATGTATTTTATTTTCTGATAATAATAAATACGATATTTTGCGATATAATTATAAATCAAAAATATTCTGATAAAATACATAAAGAAAATAAATCAATTATCGAATAATCAATATAACTCAGGCTCCATTTTTCCAAAGATGCAATAGATCAGAAGGGCCCTCGAATATGATATGAGTAGAATAGAGAGTAGGTGTTATAGTAGGAGGGCTGATTTATGATTATAATACTCTAGATTTATATATTGAGCTTATTTAATAGTATATTGATAAAAAAATGCTATAAAAAATTTGAAGTTATATATAAAAATAAATATAGAAATAATTTTTTTATAGTATAATTAGAGTTAACAAAAGTTTTCTTACAATAACAAAGACAACACAAAGAATAAATTAAAAAGTTTATATTAATGTTTTAAAAAATATGACTTTAATCAATAGATTCACGTATAATATTAATCAATATAGCTCTAAAATTAAGATCAATAGAATCATATACACGTAAATAGTAGTATATATATAGTATAAGTTAAAATAAATGTATTGGGTTTTATGAGGAGGGCCGGTTACTCTAGTAAGAAATATAAGCCTTCAGTCTATCGTGGCTCCTTATAATTTTATGTCTCTAGAGCAAAACTAGACCCAAAAAATTTAGTTATGCTAAAGAATGGCAACCTCGCTCAAAATATTTTTATTATATAGAATCACAAATCCAGTATTAGTTGTAGATTTTGTGTATAATATGTAAATAATACTTATTTAATAATAGTTCACTACTACAAGACCATGAGATTTTACTTATAAAAAATAAATAATAAAAATTTATCTGTCGTAGATAATATGATTAGTATACTATAAAACTAAGAAATAACTGGAAAAGAATATGATTTGAATCACTAAATTTTAAAGTCATCTATTAAGAGCTCTCTCAGCGATTAATAATGACGCTCTATAGAAAACTCGAAGACGCTTATCCGTTTCTCTCAACAAGTATGACACGAGCTTCAAAAGTTTAATTTTCATATTAATCATGTATTTAAGAACTACATTTGTAAAAAGTTTTAATTATTAAATAAATATGTTATATAACCTAAAAACATAATATAAAACCACTTTAAAGGGAATATTTATAATAGTTAGCATTGAATTTTATTTATTGGAAAGTTATTTATTATCTTATAATTGTAATATTTTTAGAGATTTTTTCTGATTTAGCCGTATTAAAGTGACTTGTGTTTAACCATGCCGTTCTATATTCAGAGTTTAGTTGTTAAAATTATCAATATATATTATAGTTTGAAATAATTTAACATAGATAGCTCCTAGAATTTTAATAATTAGTCTAAACAAATTAATATTTTTAAACAAATCAATATTACTCCATCAGAAACATATTTTACTCGAGAAATTACATATTAAAAAGATAAAATAATTTAACATAAGAAAAGATATAAAAAAATTTCTTCTCATCTTATCAATATCAAATTTTTATAAATAAGTTGTTAAAATATTATAACTCATTACTCTTTCTAGATGGCCAAGTAACAGTAAACTCCTGAATTAAATTAATAAAAAAATTAGAATATTTGAAGAAATAATAAAATTATGATTTAATAACTAACAGTTGTCAAATAGTTTTATTATAAATACAATATGTAAAAAATAGTTATATATAATTAATAGTACAGAGAAGGTTTTACCTTAATGCTAAGAAT
>JABUQX010022354.1:0-5000 GCA_015478945.1 Trachelipus rathkii | reverse complement strand
GCATAAGACATGTACTTCCCCATCTTGTCTCTTGGCCCCTAAGATTGCCAATTTTCCAGCTTGACTCTTTAGAACTTCCAATAATTTTGGGGTACGTGCTGAGCTTTTGCTATTTGTCTCGCCTTGCTTATAAGATTTGCTGTATGAGTATTGTGGAGACCATCACGCACTTCTAACTGTAAAGTATGAACTCCACATCTCATGTGTGCAATGTTAACGTCATCGGAAAATAGTCTTTTCATAGTTTTATCAACTCTCATTCTGAAAACAACCCATTACTTCTTTTGTTTTGACATTCAATAAAATCTGTATCACATTTTCCAACTTCCTTTTCCTCCTCCTTGTCCTCATTTAATTTTTCAATCGTACTGATCATGTTTGATGCATTATCCGTAACTAAGCCAATTACTTGCCTCTTGTTATTTCGCTAAATTCTTTTTAATACGTCAAATGTTCTTGGATATATTCATGAAAGGTTGCGGATTTGGTATCTTTTTACTGCACCCTGTTTTATAAATATTTGAAAATTTATAAAGAACTCGTCGGAACCGATGGAGGTCTGGAATACAGACGAAAGCTATTCTAAAGCGTTCGTAGGTTTTAATTATAAATTACCTTATAAATATGGTGTCTTAAAATTTTAAATATAACTTTTTAACTAAAATTTAATCTGTGGTAAAAGTGAGAAATAAAACCTTCCATAAAAATTATGTAAAATTTTTTTGAATAAGTCCAAATCTGTCCAATTGAAAAATAATATCTTACAACTTCATTCAGAACAAGGAAAACTATATATATATATATATATATATATATATATATATATATATATATATATATATATATATATATATATATATATATATATATATATATATATATATATATATATATATATATATATAGTGCTTAAGTAAATCCGAGATTTGATGACAGAAATGAGGACATTTATTCTTTAGAAGAAATTAACTGTCCGGTTACTATAGTTATTTATCTTTTTATGTTTAAAGCAATTTCATGTATTTATTTATTTGTCTATCTATTTCATGGGACGACCCCAGTCTTGGAGAGTTGTAGTAGTAGTAGTAGTAGTAGTAGTAGTAGTAGTAGTCGTATTTTGACTTTTTAAATTAATTAAAAATATATTTTTTTAAACGGATTTTCTTCTTTCTAAAATAAATTGTTATGAAATATGACGGAGAATTGAAATATTTTATGTAAAAATAAACGTTGAGAGTTTGACGATTCACCGGGTGCTGCGCTGTTGTGGGTTCATTGGTGCGCTCATTTTGCGTATATAATAGTATTCTCGTTGTGGTGGTTTTAAATATATATATATATATATATATATATATATATATATATTATATATGATTATTGGTTCTTGCTAAATAAATATAGTATGTTGTTATATATATATATATATTATTATTATTATTATATATATATATATATATATATATATATATATATATATATATATTATATTTTTAGTATTGTTTATATATATATATATATATATATATATATATATATATATATATATATATATATATATATATATATATATATATATATATATATATATATATATATATATATATTATTATATATATATATATGTTATGTATGAAAGATGACAGTTGGCATGGTGCGCCTCCACTCCTGGTACAGTGCAGTGGTAAGAAATTCCTGTGTTCATCCAACTCTAACGAGGACACCACCAAAATCTGCAAGAGTACAGGCATATAGGTTGGGAAAAAACCGCTAAGTATTCGCCCAGTGTTTGACCGGAAAATTCAGCTGAATTTTCCGCTTCTTGTGCGCGGAATACGCGCGGATTTTTTTTTTTTTTACAGTACCCGTGGCCCGGGTTTTCTGCTACAAATGAAATTGAAGCTTCCATGAATGACATTTTCTCTTTTTGAATATGTAAAACTACGATAGTTTTATTCCTTCAGACACTGCTTGACTAACTCAATCCACTTTTTTCTCTGGTCCCTCCCAGGCGGTCGTTTACCAGAACACTCACCACTATACACCCTCTTAACCAACCGACTATCATCCATCCTTTCCATATGACCAAACCATCTTTATACTTCCAAAAAACATTCAGCCCTACTCACCCTCTTAACCAACCGACTATCATCCATCCTTTCCATATGACCAAACCATCTTTATACCAGAACACTCACCACTATACACCCTCTTAACCAACCGACTATCATCCATCCTTTCCATATGACCAAACCATCTTTATACCAGAACACTCACCACTATACACCCTCTTAACCAACCGACTATCATCCATCCTTTCCATATGACCAAACCATCTTTATACCAGAACACTCACCACTATACATCCTCTTAACCAACCGACTAACATCCATCCTTCCGATATGACCAAACCATCTTTATACACTCTTATTTACTATTTTGTTCTTATATAACACGTTAATTCCTCATTTTATCATATTTTCTCACTCCTAGCACGCCCCTAAGATTATCGATCTGAACAGATTGCACCTTAGATCTATTCCGCTTCATCCACACCATAGTTTCACTACTATACATTAACACCTGTAACAACATACCCTCATGTAGAACCATACCCCATTCAATGGGGACTTAGTCTATTTGCATTCACCAAGGATTTAATTGCATCAGCCACCTTCCTACCATTCACAACTTTCCTACTACACTCTGCATCATCCGTTCCATTCTCATCCAACATATAGCCTAAATATTTAAACTCAGATACTTGTTCCAATTGCTCACCATCCAACATGATTTCACACCCAGGATTCTCATCACCCCCTACCATCACCTTACTCTTATCTACATTTACTTTAAAACCTCTCCTTTTACACACTATACCAAACCCCTCTACCAATTTTCTCAAACTCTCTTCAGATTCGCCAAACATAAAAATTCATCGGCCTACAAAAAACAAGGCTTATTCCTTTACCACCATTACCTCCAATTCTTTTATCACACCATCCATATACAAATTAAATAACCATGGATATATAACACATTCCTTCCTCACTCCACTATTAATATTAAACCATTCACTTTCCACTCCATTTATTCCTATACACGCTTCACTATCGATATACATACTTTTGATTTCATTGAAAACCCTCCCACCAACACCATGTATCACTAACACCTGCCACAGAGCTATCCTATTAATCCTGTTATACGCCTGTTGCGAGTGGATTAAACCTAAATACAATTTATTCTTCTTCTCTCTCATTTTCTAAGTCATTTGTTTCAATGTGAAGATTTGATCTACACATCCTTTACCACTTCTTTCATCCCCATATTTTGAAGTATCTTTTTAAATATGTAAGAAATAAGCTTGAGTTTAAATATGGAATAATTAGCTCTCATGATTATTTGTGATTTTGTTTCTTTTTTTTTTTACTAAATAAATAAGCTTTATGTAATGCAAAATATTAATTAACTCCTGTAACTCTGTTAATCTTTAAAGGCGATGTTCTTTCACATATTTGATGCTAAAAAGAAAATCAGAATTGTTGAAATTGAGAAAATTATTTATTTTCGTGCAGTTGTGTAAATAGTATTTTTTTTATATATATATATATATATAGTATATATATATATATATATATATATATATATATATATATATATATATATATATATATATATATATATATATATATATATGGTATATATATATCACTGCAGATGGTATCTAGATTACCAACTATTTGATCTCAGTGCTAGAACCACTAATTATTTTGCTTTCTATTTTTCTATAATTTTCTACAATATATATATAGTATATATATATATATATATATTATATATAAAGATATATAATATATATATATATGTTATTATATATATATATATGTTATATATATATATATATATATATATATATATATATATATTCTTAGTGAAAATCTTGAAACGTTGAGCGGACATTCCATCCGGAGATATTAATGGTTGCTCAAAGGCAAATGTATCGTCACCTTCAGAATAAGTTATGTCTTCTGGAGGGATAGTTTTAAAAGGATCAAACTGAGATTACTAAAAATGTTTTAAAATCCACAAACGACTCAGATTTATTCAATGATGTCATAAGGACCGTGTTGGTAATGGTAAGAAAAAAGATACTAGTAAATACGTGCGAGGCCAGAAACATTAGGATGTAAGTGATAAAGATTTAAAATTGCATACATGACGTTGATGACAGGGTAAGTAAGTGTAGTGAGAGAGAGATACATGCAAGTAAGTTGTGTTTTTAAGTATTTTTGATTTTTTAAAAAGAATGATTTGTATTTGTTTTTTTTTTTATTTTTTCTAAACAGATTTAATAAATACGCTGATATATAATTTGTAACCTGCAAATTATATTTCACGTGACGTTACGAATCCAAAAATCAAAGTCTTCCAAATTCAAGAAGTCACGATTGGAATTTTTTAAAAATCAAAATTCGCCTAACAAATCTACTTCATGCAAGTAAGTGTAGTGAGAGAGAGATACATGCAAGTAAGTGTAGTGAGAGTGGGATACATGCAAGTAAATGTAGTGAGAGAGTTACATGTAAGTAAGTGTAGTGAGAGAGAGATACATGCAAGTAAGTGTAGTGAGAGAGAGATACATGCAAGTAAGTGTAGTGAGAGAGAGATACATGCAAGTAAGTGTAGTGAGAGAGAGATACATGCAAGTAAGTGTAGTGAGAGAGAGATACATGCAAGTAAGTGTGTTAGGCTGGCCGTAGGTACCTGAGCGCGATGCGGTCTTTGCCTCGGCCCGGACACCTGGCCTAATAATTTTATCGTCTCATGTGCGGTGTTGGTGCAGGACCTCTAGGTGCGGTGCTTTGCTCGACCATTTCTCCCCTAGTGGCCTAGTTTGTAGTTTTAATTAGTAGTGCGGGAGATCTGTCTCATAACTCTCCGGTTACGGCTATAGGGGCTCTTATGTCTCCGGTAGGAGTTTTGCGTAGTCTACGCAAAGG
>JABUQX010022353.1:22500-27617 GCA_015478945.1 Trachelipus rathkii | reverse complement strand
CGGCTGGTGTTATTCCAAGTTCTGAGTGTTTTGTATTGTTATATTATTTATAACCACCCGTTGGTAAGCCAGTCATCCCACTCCTAGGTCCATTTGTCACTACTGTTTCTTCAGGAACTCCGGCAAAAACGTACGGTTCGTTACGTTTCATTACTGCCCCCGTGGTCGAAGATGTGGCTTTATAATTACTGCTAAATAATATGATCTAATGTTTTAAACTCTTGGCATGTCCCTAAAAAAAAAAAAATAAACAACCTGTTTACTTTTGAAATTCCAACGCCCAATTAATCTGTTGAGACCTTTATATGGCGGGCCTCAAAAATGTGGTAACATTAGCTGATCTCTTCAAAGCCCCCTGTGTGACACTTCTAGCTGACTGGTCCTCTAAGTGGTTCTGAACTGATACCATTTGCTGCAAGTGGTCACAAGCCCACTATGACAAGCAACATTTCCTCTCCTTGTTTTTGGCATAGCTATTACATCAATTGCCACTAACTCAAAGGGATTAGCAACTTGGATTTTCCAAACTGGTGGGAATATTACCTTGTGGTCTACCTTGTTTAGCTGACAAATGGGACATGTCCTGCATACCTCCTGGATTATAGTATGACCTTTTGGATGCCATACGTACCTTGCCATCAAGTCCGTTAGTTTTCCTTGACCTTAGTGTCCATGTTTCTGTGTAATTACTTCACAAATGCTGGCGACCATCTGTTTAAATTCCTATTACCGCACCACAAATTGCCCGTTTTCTTCATCCTTTTAAACTAGTGTATATCATTATTCTTACTAGGTCCTCCTTTATAATCTATAGAGATTCCCTAATAACACACATTTCAGTTTTGTTAAGAATTTGGTTTTTTTATATCCTAACCTTCTTTTTTTAAATTCCTTTGTCACCTTGGATCTTTTCCTTGTAATGTAATATTTCGTTCCAGCAAGTTGTTTGCCATTGTGGTTCAATAACTAATTCACACTCAATTCCAAACATGTGCACTTAAACAAGAAAACCATCACTAACCTGATCCTCATCATTCCCATGTGCGATGAATGCCTTCTCCAAAGTCCAGAATCGCCTCTGTTTCCACCAAGTAATTCAATTCCCAGAAGAAAACATTGCCGGAATTAAACCCATTCCTTAAACAACTACCAATGGTAATGAGTCTTGTATATTCCTTGTAGCGGTGTCTTATTCCTGATAGCTACTGCTGTGGTGCATTCAACCAATTTTGGCTGGTAGATTCCCGTTTAAATGTGATGTCCACAGTTTATTTCCTCAAAATGATGCAAATGGTTTCCTAACTCCACTGATGACAGTTCCTGGCCAAACTAATACAGATCCTTGCTGTTCTAAAAAATTTCACACCTAGGATATTTCACCAATGGAATGTCTTCTGCCATGCAACTCCTGATATCTGTGGTTGCCAACGTAAACCGAGACGGTGCTCCTCCTTCCTTTCATTAAATAGAGTTTACCCCTAGTCCCTCGTCTTGTGGGTGTGTAATAAGGTTTTATCTGCCTCACTTTTCTCTGTCCATGAATCCTTCATTTTCTTCCTCCGATGGTACCTCTTGATCTTCGATTGCCAATTCGTCTACTATCGTATCATCCTTATTTACCTGGAACGTGCCATTATTCTCTTAAGCGATTGAAAGAGTTCCTCCTAATTCCCTAATACGCTGAAATGATTTCTGGATGTTATTTTTAATAAATCTTTCCGTTTCCTTTGCTTTGGGTCCATTATATACAACTGAGCAAAACCAAGTCCGTGATGCAGCCCAGATTTTTCAATGTTGAACTTCATCGCTAGTGCTGCCCAGTAGTTAATAGCCTCTGGATTGGTGTTTCATCCTTACCTGGATACTATGGTTTTTAAATACATTGAGTTGATTTGGGTTGGTTTATCCAACCCACTACATCTTCCTTGTATGTTTTTATCAATAACCTCTAAGTAGGGAATTTTCCTTCCAATTTCTTGTGGTCCTTCTTCTGTAGTTGTTCCCTTTTTAAAACTTCCTGGCAAACTCAAAAACAAGGAATCAGCACCTCCTGGTACCAACCTTATTACTTCTAGACCTCTTGGTAGGGCCTCAAGATTTATAACATCGATTTCTTCCTCTTGTCTCCTTTGACAACGAGACCATGTATCAGCAAAGATGTTTTCCTTTCCCGGGTAATAATGGATTTGAAAGCTGTACTCGCTTAAATCGTCTAAGACACGAGCCAACTTACTGTCTACCAACTTCATTGTATGGAGATACACCAGTGGGCGGTGATCTGTGTATAATATGAACTCCTGACCTAACAAAAATGGACGGAAACTCTTGATTCCCCAACTGATAGCCAACAATTCCCTTTCTATGGTGGATGCTCTTCTTTCACACACACAGCATCGACTGAATGAGAATGTAATCAGCTTATTACACTCTTTTTTTCCCTTTTTCTTGTTTCCTGAATAGACCATTGCACTCACATTACCCAAATTCCAACTTGGCATCACAATTAAAGCTCTAACTTTGGAACTACCTTCCTGTGAAAATCCGGAAATGCGCAACTTCGACTGATATTCTCAATTTTTCTCTTAAAAGCTTTCGAAAGCGCTGAATCCTTTCTTCTGTCACATCTATTCTTATCCTTCCCTTTTTTCATCGCTGTCAGAGCCACTAATGAGGGTGCTGCCACTCCTGAAACAGTTTTTATAAAACTCACGTGAATTGATCATTTCCCAGGTACCACCTGAGCTCTATCCTATGTTGTTTAGGTCTTTTCCACTATGGTCCACCTGATCCATAAAATTTCTTGGGAGGCTTCCTTTTAGTCCAAGTCCTACTGAGAATATGTCCTAAAAAAAAAAAATTTAATTTCCTTTTGCGCCCAGCTGCACTTGCTGATTTTTAATTTTGACATTGGTTTCGGAGAACCGTTGTAGGACCTGTTCGATCAGCAGTAGGTGTTCTTTAAAGTCCTTTGATATCAGGAGGACAATCATCCAACATATACCACCACCCTCTGGTCCCGGCTGAATCTTGTTTTAATGATTCCTCTGAAAGCCCTGGCTGGACCCCTTTTTACGCCCGAAACCTTCAGCCTTTTTTGGAATCTTTTATGGGCCACTATGGGCTTAGTTTTAGGAAAAAATGCAGTACTAGTGACGGACTATCTTCAGTAAATTGCATCTGATATATTATCCTGTTGACCAATCCAAACACGGGAATAAATATTTTCGCCCCATGGCACGAGAAGTTATGTTTCCGAAATTGTTGGCCATTGGAAAAACTATATACTTGCTACTGTTTACTTTGTTTATGCGCCTATATAATCTATGCATAGAACGAAGTACGTCCCATCCTTCTTTTACTAACAGGCAAAACGTGGGGATGCAGTGTCAGCAGCATTACATGAGCTAACGAAAAGATTCCTGTTAAACCACCAAGTACACTGAACCTTGTTTTTCAATTTCTTAACATTTGTCCTTTGGTCAAAACTTCACGAGTTGTGGTAGATTGGGGTATTAGTGTTGTAGCAGAATCATATATGGTGTCATAGACGTTGTTGTTATACATCTTGAAGTCACTCTGTGGGCTAAATACACCCTCTTTGCCTGCTATAATACTTCTATGATTTTCCTTTTCGTTTGCGTTACTTGCTGTTAATTCCTCCAAATGAATGTGATTCGTTTTCTAAGATTTATTACCTGCGTTCCATTCCTCCTCAATGGGTTCTATCTTGGGTTCTTCCTGATTTTCCTTGTACCATTGGTGTTAACTGTTATATTCCTCTGTTGTCATATTTTCTGGAGGGCCTCTTCATCCAATATTAGATGGGTGTTTATTCCTATTTTTATCTCTTTTTTTTCCCAAATTTTAATTGTCCTGGTAAAAGTTTCCTAATTAATATAGTACCTTCTTTTGTATTCCATTTTACCAAATCCTGGAATATTTTTGAATTTCGGGTTTTTTTTTTTTTAACCCTCTATCGGTATTTCTTCTTCCTTCGACCAAAGTTATCCTTCTGGTTTCAATACCATAATACCCTTCCTTTCTCTGGCTTAATCTTGTGTTTAGAAGGTCCAAGTTTAGCCTTTACTGGCAACCCATCTTAATCGTAATTTATGACTTCTCTCCATGTGTATACTGGCAAAGGATAATACAAGTCCTTACAAAAAATTCCCAGACTTTCTCTGAAAGTAGGGAACCTGTTCACTTTGTAATCTTTGGTCAACCAATAAAATTCTTTTGTGGAAAGAGCCTTCCCTTACGTCAATTTTAATTTTTTTCATGTTATCCTCAAAAATGGCCAATTTCCTAGAATCGTGGCCCATTCTTTTAGCCCTCGTTCAACCACAAATATGAAAATCTAGCTAACCGTTAATTTGTTTCCTCAATTGAAAATCCCTTAATCTTGCTGTTTGGTGGGATAATCCACAACCATTTGAGGTGTCACCTTTACCTCCTCGTAACCTCCCTCATTACCTTTTCTAAAACTTCGGGATTCTGGATCCTTCTGAACTGTTCCTGGCCTATAATACAGTACTGGGAACCTGAATCAATAATGGCTGTCATTTCAACATTATTTAATTTTATAACAAATTTCAACAAAAGGAGTAATATTAATGCCTTGCTTACCTTCAACGGCTGTCCTACTTATGGCATGGTATATGCCAGTTGTTGAATTCACTGTGCTTGTTCCTCTTCCTTTGGGTATTCGTTGTGGTAAGGCATTTTCCTATTTTCCTGAGGTTTCCTGCTTATGAACTCCTCTGTTCCTCCGGAATCCAATACTTTGTTATCAACTTTAAATAACGGGCTGGGCGTTCCTAAACACGTGGTTTACATTGGGGGTTGAAGGTGTACGCTCGCTGCTCGAGTTTTCCCGGGGTTGGCGGAGCTACCCTCAGGTTTCCCCGAATTTGGGGTTGTTTTCGCTACCACATTATTTAATTTCGTATTATTATTCCATGTTCCTGAAGATGACAAGTATCCCTCCAATGATTCCTTAATTTGTTTGCATAAAAAGGCATTTCTTTCATGGTTTCCTGACTCCATTGATTTCTGCCTTTGTCCACCCATATCCTGTTGATCTTGTCTTCTATAACCTTGTTCTTGTCTGAACCCTC
>JABUQX010022353.1:0-17500 GCA_015478945.1 Trachelipus rathkii | reverse complement strand
TACCTATTATATGCGGATGATTTGGTTTTGTGTGGTGAATCTGAAGTGAGTTTAAGAGGATTGGTAGGGTGTGTAAAAGGAGGGGTTTGAAAGTTAACGTAAATAAGAGTAAGGTTTGGTTGTGAGTGAGGACAGTCCTGTGTGAAGTTATGTAGATGATGAGCAGCTGGAACAAGTGTCTGAGTTTAAATATTTAAGGTTAATGTTGGATGAAAAGAGAATGGATGATGCAGAGTGTAGTAGGAAAGTTGTGAATGACAGGAAGGTGGCTGGTGCAATTAAATCGTTGGTGGATGTAAAATGACTAAGTCTTGAGTGCGCTAGGTTTAGCTACATGAGGGTTCGTTGTTCCGTGTTAATGTATACGTAGTGAGTCTTGGTCTTGAAAATACAGAGTATTAATCTAAAAGTACAATGTGTTCAGATGAACCAATTCTTAGGGCGTGTTTTAGGTGGAGAAGATCGATAAAATTGGAATGAACGTATTGAGAGTTGGTGTGGTGTGAAGAAAGGGTAAAATGAGACGAATAAAAATGAAAGTTACATTGAGATGGTTTGGTCTGTGAAAGGTGGAAGATAGCCGGTTGGTTAAACGAATGTATCAGTGGTGGTGTGGTTTGGGAATGACGCTGGGAGACCCGAGAAAATGTGGATTGAGTCAGTAATGGAATGCTTGGATGAGAGAAATATGAGTTTGGCAGAGGCAAGAAGAACGGTGCATATAGGAGCAAATGCGGGGTTTTGTGACAGGGGTATGGTTTGTAGCCCACCTGGCTAAAAGATGAACCATGGGGATCCATAGTGAGCGTTCGTAGCGGTCCCTTGAAGCTCTAAGGTGGATTTTCTGACTGGGACGAGTTCTCACTAAAAGGTTTAAAGGGGCGGTAAGGCTGAGCTTTCTTTTCGACTTGCTTCATATTCTTCTACTATCTTTCTGTTTTCGGTGGCATGTTACGCACTTACCCAGTCTTGGGAGAGGATGGGTTGATGATAATATATATATATTATATATATATATTATATATATATATATATATATATATATATATATAATATATTATATATATTATATATATATATATTATCATATATATATATATATATATATATATATATTATATAATGCAAAAGTTTTCATAAGTACTTGTACTGTATTGAAAACCATGTACTTGTACTTGTAACTTGTACTTGTTTATCATTTAAGAATTAATAATCTGAAAAGGCTAAAAGATAGATAACGCTTAATATATATAAGCGTTTATTTATCTATAGCCCTAATATATATATGATATATTATATATAATATTATATATATATATATATATATATATATATATATATATATATATATATATATATAAAATATATATATATATAAATTAGTGATGCAGGTAACATCCGCATCCGCGGAGCATCGCACATTACTAAGATCCGTTCCGCATCCGCTCTATTGGCCACTGCGGATATTGCGGGGATATTTATTTGTCGAGATTTGATTAGATTTTATAATAAAAATAGTTAAGATAATCTGAACGCAAACTTTAATGAGAGACATGGGACTCGACTCAACTTTGTAATGATGACTCATGATCTCACAGGATGAAGTTCATAATAATTTGAGTAAACAGAGTTGAAGAAATTACCAAAAATATCAGCACCTCTACAGCTTCTGTCTCCAATGTATACCATTATTCTCAACTCTAAGGAAGGATTTTGACGCATCTCCAAATGAAAAGATGAAAGTTTAAAAAGATGAAAGATATAATAAAACTAGAGCTAGAAAAACGCTTTGGTTCTGTGGAAATTAATGACCTCAGACTATGGAACATTACTTAGTATCCCGGTTAAAAAGGCAAGTATTTTTGTAAAAATATTAGCAACAAGATAAATGTCACTTATGTTGCAGTTTGAAAACTTCAATTCCGAACAGTCCTATTACTCGCCACCCATTAAAAGGAAAAAACTTGCAAGGAAATACTGCCTGTACTCCAACTAATGTTCATAGTGAGAGGTATTTAGCAGTGGCTGTCTAATATATGATAAAAAGAGAAACATACTCTCAGCAGAAAGGCAGAAAAATTGATGTTTCTCAAGCACAACTTCTATATTTGAATTTCAATACTAGCGCAAAAAGTATATAATCCATTGTAAATCTCTTTCATTAAGGTCAGAGGTTGGGAAAGAGGTTGGTGGGGTGCATTTTAGTTGGGTCCCCTCCCGTACCCTGGTACAATTATATTAATAGATTGTGGCTAAAGCTCGAAATATATTTTTTAATATATATATATACTAATAATATATATATATATATATATAATAATATATATATATTATATTATTATATATATTATATATATATATATATATATATATATATATCAGCATCCGCAATCCGCACCGCGGATGAAAAAAGACATCTGCTGGCATCATAGTATAAATATATATAATATATAAATAATATATATATTAATATATATATTATATAATATATATATCTTTTGTAAATATTTTTTATTTATATATATGTTCTTAGTTATATATAATATATATTATTATATATATATATATATATATATAATATACACTTAGTTACTACCCTGGGCTCCCCTTATTTGGGGGTCCATGTCATATCCAGAAATCCAGCGACCTCCACCGGGCGGAGCCACAGTTCCCTCAGGAAGAAAATCTGATGAAATGTTCTGTAGGGAGTGAGTAGGGGGCGGGGCATCTTAGAAGGAGGTGATCGACTGTTTCAGTCTTTATCAGGCATCTTTGACAGAGTTGAGAGGTGGCATCTTGGAGTTCTAGCCAGTGTCTGTATTCCTGGAGGCCTGGTGATGCCCAGATTTCAATCTAGAGTGTGAAATTTGCATCTTTCGTAGGAGTGTATTTTGTGTTGCTGATATTTCCGAGGGGCAAGAGCTTATAAGGTGATTTGGTAAGCGATTGTTGAGGTATTATTGTGTAAAGTATGTGTGAATATGTTTTGAAAGAGATGTGTTGTTTGGAGGAGGGGGATGGTCCTAAAGAGATTGCTGTAGTAGAGAGCAGTGGAGGAGGGAGGGGATTTTAAAAGATGTATATTGTGATCTTGTAGGAAGTTGTGGCATGGGTGGGTCGGGTCAAGAGTCTTGGAATATCATGCTTGGCACTCCATCAAAACTTACAAATATGCAGCCGGTCACAGCGTTCTAGCCTAGATTCAATGTCTGGTTAAGACGGACATTTTTTTATTCATGCTATGACCTGCTATGCTGCAAAATTTACACGGGAAAGTTGCATTAGCAGCCTTGCTTCTAAAAGGAACAGTAGATTTGGCAGACTTTTGGGAAGTTAAAAATTCTCAAGGGTACCTTTAGAACAATTGGGGGTGGAGTGTTTTTCATTATTACCATGGCCCTTGTTTTGACCACCATTAGCATGCTTATTATTGTTAAATTTATTGTATTTATAACTATCATGATTAATAGAGTTTCTATTACGATAATTATTCTGTATCTGCCAGATTTATTATTTCTAGAATTATATACATACATTACACATATCTTTAATAAATGAGGAACTACCGCTAGTTTTTAATCTTGCTGTAATTGCCTCCATCAGTCTTTTTAAGTCTTCCCGTTTAATTAATTAAATTAACTTAATAAAGTTTCAATTTTTGGCTCGGGCTGAGCCCCATTTTCACTCCCCCCTACAAATGGACATAAAATTCGGAATTTTCAGCCGATTTTGACCCTATAAACACCAAACTGTAGCTCTTTTTTTTCCCCCATCTAAAACGTTGTTTTTGGGTGTTTTTCTGTGTCTGTAGTCATTCTTTCAGAATTTTCAATTTTTCAAAATCCATGTTTTTGACAATTTTCGTATCAACTTTCAGAATTTTTTCGATTTTTGAATTTTGTGCTCAGCGTTGTCCTATTTCCAAACCCATTTTTTTTTAATTTGAAAAGTGAAAAATTGATATATTTTTTTTCTATTCATCCAATCAACATTAAATTTTCAGGGCTTGTACAATCGAGCAATATGCACCTTTTTTACTTAGATAATTTTTTTGTAAGCTCAAAAGAAAATTTTTAAAAAAATTTTAAAATTTTTATTTTTTTTTTTTGAAAATTTGTTCAAAGAACAAATCCAAACCTATTGCATATACAAAGAATTATCTAGTAAAAAGATGTGTATTTTCCGGATCACAGTATGTCCTTGAAATTTTTTTGATCGGATGATGGATATAAATATAATATATATTAATTTTTCACTTTTGAAATCCAAAAAAATGGGTTTGGAAGTTGGACAACGCTGAGCACAAAACTCAAAAAATCGAAAATATTTTATGTAATTATTGTAGATAATGGACCCATCTATGCATATTTCAAGTTTGATAGTCTTTCGAAAAACATTCTGAAAGTTGATTTGGAAATTGTCAAAAACATGGATTTTGAAAAATTTGAAAATTTTCTGAAAAGAATGACTACAGTCAGGAAAACACCCGAAAACAACGTTTTAAGAGGGCAAAAAAGCTACAGTTGGTGTTTATAGGGTCAAAACCGGCTGAAAATTCCGAATTTTATTGTCCATTTTTAGGGGGAGAGAAAATGGGGATCAGCACGAGCCAAAAATTGGATCTTCCCTTTCATAACGAGAGGATGATTGATCGATTGGCATTCTTCCATTTCTGCCATAGCGATAATATAAAAACAATGATAGAGATTTATAATCTTTCGCCAATAATAACTACGTTACAAGTTAACTTCAAACTTGGCAACGTACTCCAAGTATCAAGGAATTTTAAATAAGTTATAAGGTAGGTAATAAAATAATTCAAATAGCATAGGTTAATTGGAATTCGAAATAACGTCCTCGTTTAAGCTTCTTGGAAGTTAGTAGGAATATTGTTTTCAGAATTACGAAAAATGTGTAAATACTGTAGAACAGTTAGTGATGTTCATACAAAATGAGGGTTAGTCTACTCAGTTTCAAAGTAATAAGTCTAGCTTATAATAAAAGTTAACAAATTATGATTAATAAAATTCTATATTAAATTGCTTTTATTTATTATTTCCAGAAATTTAATTGGAGGGAAAGCCTGTTTTGTTAAGGCTTTATTTGAGTAAAAGAAAACGTAGTTAAAGTTCAAACTTTTGGTCACGATATTACTAACATCTAAAGAGTATTTTGTTCCAAAAATTATATCGGTTAGAGATAAAGTTAGTGGTTAGTTTAGAAATTAGAATAGATAGAATATACCTAACAGCTAGACCTGCTAAAGTCAGAATATAAAAGTTAAGTCTAGCTTGGTATCATAGAACCTAACCTAATTTATGCTTGGGAACTATTTCCTCGATCAATATTAAGGTATAAGCTATCAGGCCTTAAACTAGTTTAACATTAATAAACTTATCAAATTCTTATGAAGATGGAGGCAACTTTATAAGTCACAGTAAAATGTTAATGAATAGCGCAATGCTACATTTTTAACTTTTAGCGTAATCAAAGCTCTGTCCTAAGTTACTTCGCTTCAATTTTTAAATACACGCTTCGGCTCTAGGCCTAACAAAAAATATTGCCAAATGCAGATAAGTCTCCAGATGCAAACATTTTTAAATTACCGTAGTGTAGATACAGCATGACAAGAAATATTTCTAATAATCTACACTAAAAATACAGGGAAAGAAAATATGGACAAATATGGAAAATAAAATAAAATAAATTACATCAATAAATTATCAAAAAATTCAAATATAAATTCAGAGCAAGACCTACAGCGCCGAACTTAACACGACATAATTCCCAGCAGGTGACTCGGAAAGGTGATATATTGAGGTGAACTTGAACAAGGTTGATGGATTCTGTTGGTATAAAATGAACTATGTTCCTGCAGAAAAATTATCAGAATGACAGAATCAGTACTAGTAAAAATATTAGTAAAGAAATGAAAACTTTAAACTAACAAAGAAAAATAATTTCTGTTACCGCATGTTCCATTAATGATGGCAGACGAGCGTTTCTTAACAGGACGGCTCCTCTCCCGCACCACTGACTCCCCGTGAGTGCTAGTTGATTTGTATTAGTTCTCCAGCAAATTATGAGATCATTGAGGGTCAAGGAAAGTTGAAAGTAGGGACAGTTTATTTAGTCCTTTTACTTAGACATCAGCCCTATCCAATAACGAAGGCTCCACCCTTCTTATGGTTAGGGTTAGTCTAAAGCTAAAGACTAATAAACTGTCCCCTCTTTCAAACTCTCTTGACCCCATCTCGCGACGTAACGTTGGTGCTCTACTCTTTCTATAGGTACTACGGCAGCAGATGCTGGAGTGTGACCTCTAGCATTCAAATGAAGCTCAAACTCCCCTGCTGTGATGTCTGATTGATTATTTTCATTTACGACTCTCTCTGATCTTCTATTTGCTTATTTTTATGTAGTTATTTTAAGGATATAGTATTTATCTAGGTGATGACATCAAACTAATTTGGCTATAGTACAGGATCTTTATTTATTATTTTAGCGGAATTTAATTTTTGGTCTACATGTGTATCTCATTTTTCCACTGAATTCACTAAAAAATCACAATGTCTGACCACAACTGTGACTCACTTCAATTTCAAAAGCGGTACTATTAGTCGTGTTTGTGTAATCAAATTAGAAATCAAAATTAAAAGGGTATAGAGGTAAATTTCTCATTCTTTTCAAATATTTTCACTATCAACCTATCTCTATTCTGCTTTAACCTCTCACCAATCAAATTTACCCTAACTAAGAATTTAAGTGATTAGATTACTAAAACCATAAGGCAGAGTTTTCCATAGACTATCAAGATCTTTTCGAAGAGGAAAAAAATTTGAAATAACTAAAATTTAGGTATGGTAAATTAGATTACAATTGAGATTGGTAGCCCTGTGAGTTAAGAGAGGCAGATTATAAATATTTTATAATTAATTAAAAAAGGAAAGATAAATATTTCAACAATTGCTGTAATCTTATTGGTCTTAACGAACGATTGTTTGCAAGATCTTGATAACCGTGCCTAGTCAATATATCAGAATATCAATCTATATCGGAAAACTTTATAGCAGTTTAGATAATTGTGTATTATTAGGTTGTGTTGGCAAAATCATTTTAAAAGTAAGGTTAATTATGAGTTTGAGAAGTAATAGATCGTAGACACCCACGTGGCCTATCAGACTAATCCTATTGGTGTTTTTGTGTCCGAAGTTAGTAGTCTTAGTGTAATAATTTCAAAATTGGTAATGTAGAGTTAGGTAAGACAATGCATCGATTCCTAACCCTTCCCATTACAGTGATTCCCTAAAAAATTTCAAGGGCTCAACTTAGGCCTAAGGCCTCGGTTCATTTCAACCTAAAATTTGTGTTGTTTTTTGTGTGTTGTAAAGCAAAACTTTTCAAAATTCACATTCAATAATTTGTCCTGGTGGTAGTCCATATCCCTTCTCGTGAAAAGATGAAATTACAATACAAAGCAGGAAGATGGTCTTTGAAACTTTCACTTCAAATTTTTTTTTTTTTTTTTTTTTTGGTCAATGATTTTTCAAAATTCAACTCAAATAATTTGCTTGGTGATAGGCTATCTGTCATTATGTCTCTTTTCTTCAGTTTCATTGTCCTTGGTCATCCTAGCCAATTTCAAGCGAAAATGTCTGACCTCAGAGATACAAGCCCTTCCATGATAAAGAGTAATAAAAAAAATCTAAGCCTATAGTTAAACCTTTTCATCCCTCAAGGCACAAGTAAAAATTAACTTGGTCAAATAGAGAGTAGGCTATAGATGAATAAAAAGATAAAGATGCAGTTATGTAAAAGATCTTGTGGAGAAAGAGTCTTGTTATAAAGATATAAACAAAATGATACAAATATAAATATAAAAATATAATGAATTAATAGTTGACTCCCTCATTCCTGAGTTCATAATAAGGAGTTGTGTAGTCAGATTCAGTACCAACGCTCGATTAAATCAAAACATTAAGTGAATAAAATTAAGAGATGAGATCAAAATTCAACCCCTCACAAAAATTCTTGCTCTCATTTCAGTGAGCTGTTCTTAGAGCGATAGATTTGTGGTTCTGAGCAAATGAAAACGATAAGTTTGCTTATAAATACTTTATTCAAAATTACAGAGTTCCTTAGGATTTTATACAGAAAAATTAAGTAAATCCATTTAAACTTCACTGCTAAAAAATAAATTAAGGGGTTATGCATACTCTCTGATTCAGAATCTGTCTATATGGAATTAATAATTATAATAATCGCTCAGCAATTTCTATCAGTTTTAAGACGGAAACAATTCATCATTGATTGAAATATATCAAAAATCATATCTTTAAAACCAATAGTTTGACCCAAACATATAAATCGACTGAGGGTTACTTTAAATGATATTCTAGAACATTAATATATGAACTTGAGATTATAACCTCAAATATCTTGAGGAGGCTACTGATAGTATACTAGCCAAAGTTTAATCAAAATTACCTATGTGGTAGTCAAAGAAATACTCGCAAATTGAAATACCAATTACCCCTGATTTGAAATCAATATTCGATAGTTATAATGTAATGATCAAAAAAAAATGTTAAAACGTCAATCAATAATAAGGTCATAAGAGTTCTAATCAAGTCCCTCCCCATAATACTTATAAAGAATTTAAAAATATAAAACTGTATCAATAAAACTAATTTTAAATTTAAAAATAAGCAAAATAAAGACGAATGAGTCCTTAAAATCTAATAGGCCTGAAGTACAATTCTGCTTGCAAAATCTCAAACTCATCCCAATGAATAGTGGATATGAAAGCTCTCATAGTATTGATTTCTTCCACTTTCTAAAAATCAAAGGTTATTCGAAATCCATGTAAGTTTTGTTCATCCAAGGTCATGTGATGAGAATAAATAATTTATTCAAACCTATGATTAAAAATTAAAGGTGTAATTATATAATTAATGTTCCAAATTGTAAGTCTAGAAACATACTGCAGATCAGTGGCCTGGACTGTGAGGAGAAACTTTCTTTTAGTTGCCAAGTCTGCAATAAAAGAAATATTACAGCTCTTTGTAAACAAAGGAAAAGTTCCACCCTCACAAATGTATATCTTAGTTTTAGCCAAAACACCAACAATTTATATTTGTGCCATCAATTACTATAAGGATTGTAGAGGTAACGTTTCGGCTTCAGTTCGATGCTTGTCGACTTGTTCGCAGAAGGCCTACCTTTCTAAAAGAGGGTGGACAACTCAATATATCTGTAGAGAATTATCAAGCACTCAATAGCGTAAAAAACTTATTAGTATTAGCACGCCGCCACTTTGAAAGAGAACGTTCTTGATGTATATATGTGACCAGTCTTGTTTCACCCCTCCTCTTTTGGTTGAAACGTAAAGCCACGTGGCCTATCCAGACTAGCCTATTGGTGTTTTTTCCGAAGTTTAGTTAGTCTTAGTGTAATTAATTCAAAATTGGTAGAGAGTAGGTAAGCCAAATGCAATCATTTCCCTAAACCCTTCCACTTACAGTAGATTTCTCTAAAAAATTCCAAGCTCAAACTTAGGCTAGCCTAGGTCATTCAACGCTCAAATTGTGTTGTTTTGTGTGTGTGTGTGTGCTTCTAAAACCTTTCAAAATTCAAATCAAAAAATTTGTCCTGGTGAGGGCATATCTCATTTTTCCTCACAATCCAATTCAAAGTTGCATTATAGGCCTAGATCACTTTCAGCTTCAAATTTTTTGTTTTTTTTTTTTTTTTTTTTGGTCTAATTAGTGACCTTTCAAAATCAATATCAAATGACGTCAGAGCCATCTGTATCTTCATTCATTTCTTCTTCTTCAAGTTCATTTGTCCTTGGGTCATCCTAGCCAAATTTCAGCGAAAATGTCCGACCCAGAGATAAGTTGCATAAATAGAGTTAATAAAAAATCTAAGCCTTATATTCAGCCATTCGCCCTCAAGGTCAAGTAAATATGTATCTGTCAAATAGAGAGTGGCCTATAGATAATAAAGTACGAATAAAGAGCAGTTTATGTAATAAGGAATCTCATAGAGGTAAGAAGAGTCCTTTTAAATTAGATATTAAACAAAAAGGAAATAAAAGATATATATAAAAATACTATAATGATATAATGGTATAACTTATTCCTGAGTTTCAATAAATAGGAGTTGTGTAGTCATATTCAGTACCAATGCTCGATTAAATCAAAATAAGTGAATAAAAATTAAATGAACAAATTTCAACCCCTCCAAAAAATTCTTGCCTCATTCAAAGTGGAATCTGTTTTCTTAGAGCTATAGATTGTGGTTTCTTTTAGGGCAATGAAACTGATAAGTTGCTTATAAAAATTTTTAATTTCAAAATTTAAGATTTCTTAGATTTACAGAAAAAATTAAGTGAATCCATTAAACGTCACTGCTAAAAAAGAAAAATAAGGGTATCATATCTCGATTCAAATCTTCTATAGTGATAATAGATTATCATAATGGCTCTTGAACTTTTAGACAAAGAGTTTTTAGACAAAATTCATCTGATGAAATTTTAAAAAAATCATACTCTTTTAAAACCAGTATTTGACCCAACATATAATGCAATACGTGATTACGTAAATATATAAACATTAATATAGAACTTGAGAAAGTGAAACCTCGAAATAGTCTGAGGAGCTACTGGATTAGTAGTAACTAGCCACATAGTTTGTAATCAAAATTACCTAATGTGGTAGTTCAAAGAAATACTCGCAAAGTTGAATACCAATACCGCTGAATTTGAATCAAATATTCCCGATAGTTATAATAAGTTAGTCAAAAATATTGTTAAAACGTCAAAACATAATAAAGGTCAAAATTTCCAAATCAAGTCCCCCCCACTAATACTTATTCATAAATTTAAAATATAATACTTCGGATAAAACGAATTTAAATTAAAATAATGAAAATCAAAGGACGAATGAATCCTTAAAATCTACTGACTCCTATTCCGCTTTGCAAAATTTCAAAACTATACTAAGAAGTTATTGGAAATGAAGATTCTCATAGTATTGAATCTTCCACTTCTAAAATCAAAGGTTATTCCAAATCATCGTAAATTTTGTTCATCCCAAGGTCATTGATGACCAATTGCAATGTTTATTCAAACCTATGAGTTAAGAATAAAGGGTGTAATGAATAATTATCTATGTCCCAAATGTCAAGTATAACACATACTGCACGTCAGTGTCCCTGAACTTGAGGAGCAACTTCTTAGTTGCAGAGTTGCAATAAAAGTCAAATTACAGCTCTTTGTAAGCAAAAGAAAAGTTCCACCCTCACCAATGTATGTCTAGTTTTAGCCAAAGCATCAACAATTTATATTTGTTGCCACAATTACTATATCAGGTATTGGTAGGGGTAAAGTTGCCAGCTCAGTTCGATCCTTAGGTCGACTGTGTTCGCAGAGGCCTACCTTTCTAAAAGAGTTGTTGGACAACTCACAATATATTCTGTAGAGAATCATCCAAAGCACTCAATACGATATAAAAACTTATTTAGGTTATAGTAAGCATTACATAAAGCCACATTTCTTGATGTATATATGGACCAGCCTTGTTTCACCCTTCCTCTTTTGTTTGATGAGGATCTTAAATTAAGTTACGAATTAAGTTCGTAGATCAGGCCTTTAAATTAATTTAAAAAATAAATCACAAATTGGTAACTCCTGGCTATAAAGAGTCTAATAACTCATTTTTCGATTTGGATGCCCTAATTGGCATTGATTTAATAGAGTATTCCCTCAACTAGAATTGATAAAATATAAGTGGATCTGCTTTTAAGTTAAGGAATGGTTCTATTATTCTGGAAATATTACTAATGTTATATACAATAATCAAATAAGCATTGTCAAATCCAACCCTTCATCAAATTGTCATAAATCATAATGCATAATCAAAAATCAAAACATCTAAATCAAGAATCAAATTGCAGGTAACCTATACTTTTTGGTGAAATGCAGTCTTAAAACCATGTACATCTCTTACTTATCCTTTAAGGTCCACCATACAAGTAATGTCGAAGGTAGAGCAAGGATTAGAAAACAGATTCAAATTAGAGTCCTTAGGTATTAGAAGGTATGCATAATAATAAATCCGAAGATGATTTGAAACAGATTGAAAAACTTCAAAGTGAATGAAGTTTAAAAAGACCGAAAAATATCATATATATCTTCCATGGATTGAGAATAAACTCCCTTTGTTGCCATCAAATCATACTATTGCTCTTGCAGTGCTTAATAGAGTTCATAAAAATTGGAAAAAAAGAAAGATTTAGTTAAAGCCTATGATGATGTCTTTCAGCAACAATTAGCTGAATGAATTATTGAAAAGTTCAGGATCATCCCTCTGATATATAAAAATTATATTGGGTCTCTCACAGACCGTTATCGAAAAACTGATGAACAATACAACAAAGGTCCGCCGTGTAACGTCTTTTAAAACTAATCTTTACCAATCTCTAAATGAGGCAAGCCTATATGGACCAGATCTATTCCTCCTGTGGGTCATTTATTTCCGGTTCAGATCAAAAATCATTTGTCATCGTTAAGCGGACAATTAAACAAGCCTTCCTTCAGATAATTAAAATCTAAGTTTCGGATAAGACGCCAACGCTTTTTTGCTTTTTGGAAAGTAACGGTCAAGTTAAGGCTTTACGATACTCAACCATTGTTTTTTTGGTTTCACATCCTAACCTTTCATCCTCATTCTATAAGCACCATCCCAGTCATATGAATGATGCTGGACTCAGATGTCAATAACAAACTTTCTTTGTTGAAATTTTTAATTATTAGGTGGGCAATGATTCACAACCTTTAAAGGAACTTTATCATAATGAAACAAAAGAATGGAAGATGGTGTTTCCATCTTAGATTAGCTAACCCTAATAATATCAATTAAAACTACCATAGAATACTATTTTCGAAACTTCAACAACATCACTAAATCAGAAATAAGGTTCTTGATAGTCTTTTAAATCCTCTTACAATAAGTTAAAACTAGCGCAAAATTTTCAGTAAATTCTGATGCAAATACCAAAAGATTGTTGGTTTAATCTGCGCTGTGGTCTGATTTTATTTGTCCATCTTTTAAATATTCGTTTTTTAACACCGTAACTTTAAGAGGGTCGGTTTATTAAATTAGGAAATATTATATTGGCATTGAGGGTCTCGAAAGGGGATGAAAAGGTCCCCTTGCTGGCTGTTTTTAAGTTTTCCCTGGTCTGTCACTACGTTCAGAATTTAAAATATTTTTTAACACAAAATAGTAGAATTGAGAAGTTGTGCTTTCTTAACCTCTCAGCTCAAACTCTTTGTATTCGTATTTGGTTGATGCTTTCTTCATCTCTGGGTTAGTGGGTTTTTGTCGTTTATAGTAATAGTCCGAAGGTTCTAAAAATTTATAATTCCTCAAAGGCCAAGGTTGGCCCTCTCATCTAGGCTGTTGCCCCCTCTGTTTAGAGTTGTTGTCTGTGTTCTTATTTTTCAAAATGTATAAATCAATATTATCAGAATTTCTTATTCAGTGCAAAAAAAACAATAAAGGTGTTTGTAGATGCTCAATTGTCCTTCATGGCTCCTAATCCGGAAGAGCAAAACTTAAAAATTTGTTTTTTGAATAAGTAGGCTCAAAGAATATTTTATATGCAAATCCAAAAAATCAAGTGAGCGCTAAGAGAACTAATGTATCCATTTCTTAATTGCTTACATCAATAGCTTGCTTGGAAAAATCCAGCAGTCTTGATACCAGAGGTGTTACATAGAACCTCTTACTTTTTTCTTCTCAAAATTGGCTCATTATGGCTATAAGGGTCCCTTCTTTGGGGTATTCTTTTTAGATCAATCTCAAGGCCTATTAAGTAATACTTTAAAATGTTTGTTTCCCTGAGGCCAATAAGGAAAATGATACTTTACAATGTTAACACATCTTGTGTTGGTTTCCTCCTTCCAGTCCTTTGTTACTCGACATTTAAAATGTATGACTGTCAGTGTGGGCATAGGCTTTATAAAGTAATCCTCTTCTAAAAAATGATTCAAAGTCATTAGCAGAGTAATAGGGCTGGTGATGAGAGGATTGGTGAATCAGAAGCCAGACTCATTGGGTGTGAAATGATAATTGCAGCAAGCTTGTTTTTTCCTAATGGAGAAATATTATTTCTCTCCAAAAACGATTTAATGAAAATAAAAATTCCACCGCTGGTCCAATCAAACTTAACTTAATCATAGATGATAAAGGCCTAATCCGATCCAAAGTAGAATTGCCAAGACACTTTTTTATATAATGATGATGTGATAAATCCAATTCTGTCTTGGCGAAGGAATCAATCAATCTCAGACTAGGATTAATCAATAAGAGAACTTTTTCCAAGATTTTCAAGATGTCAACACTGGGTGTTTTCAACACTAATCGATTTCAATCAACTCAGGCGTCGTGGGATTTACCAGAGGCAGGCCAAGGCTGAATGTTTTTGGGTCAGACTGTATAGTGCGGGGCATAAAATTTAGAACCACCAGTATTAAACCCTTTAGATATCCTAAAATGACTAATCTTCCTCATCGATAAGAGTTAAATTGTTGCGTCCCCTTTTGGAGCATACTGGCGTGTTTGGGACTTTACAGGGCATCTCCGTATGTTAAAGATTAATGATAAAGGTAATTTTCAAAAACTGGTATTCTGTTAAATTTTCACCTGCCTTATATCAGAGCTATTCATTTTTGATTGTCCCTTTCCAGATATGTTCCACTGAATCTGTTTACTTCAATTCCAACGTTTCTACAAATGATATATGGCCATAACCGTCCAATATTGTACTCATGATTAAGTGGCAGGAATTTCAAACAGGGTGGCATATACTGTTTAGAATTTGTTGTCGTCCTTCAAATATGTCCTCCCGAAAAATCGTATCAATAACATCAAATCATTTACAAGATTCCAAGTCTAATTCCAGTTGGTGTGGATATTTGGAGAGAATTGTAATACGAACAGTTTAAGGATTTCTATAAACTAATAGGTAAAAAGCCAACCTTAACCTGGACTTTCAACTGTTAACAGATATTTCAAATATTGTAAACTTCTGTGGTTGAATTCTAAATGACCTTTAACCTAATGGTTCATCAAGATTATGATGATTTTGGGAAGTGTTGTTGCTCAAATTTCCTTTTTGAAAGCCTTATGGCAAGTGCAAACTCTCATATTTCAATGAAAGTTTCCACCCCCCATAGGATGGATAAAAATACTTCCTCCCTCACAACAAGACTTACCTATAAACTTCTAGACTTGCTCCAATGGAAGGTTGTTTGGAGACCTTTCTTATAGGGAATTAATGTGTATGAGTCTACCTTTAAATTTGGCCAGAACTAGTAGATAATCCTCTAATTCAGAGTGGATACCAACCCTGAATTAAGGTTTGGAGATTATAGCGTTCTGAATACATACACAGCTAATAAGCCTATGAACCCCCTGTCTGGCTTTCTGGGAGATTCTGGGAAGTCAATTTTTTGGTGATGAGATAAGACAGGAGTGTGTTATAATAAAGGAGATGGGACAAAAACCTGTTCCATTCTATTTGTCATTCCTCTACGCTCTCATGTGGATTTATCTGAGTTTTAGCCTCACTCTGTCGTCCTGTGGAGAAACTGATGCTGAATCAAGCAGTGATCTCTTTCAAATCAAGGATGGTCATAAAACAATAATATATTACAAATAGTTGAATCCCCTCCATTCAAATTCATTTGATTCAAGTAATAATATGTGGAAGTGTACTTGGCTCTAAAATTTGTAAGATTGTATCAATCGCTTCAACTGTCAGGTAATAAAAATTTCTACGCTCAAACTGGTGATCCTCTCAATCAGAATGCGAACATTTTCCAGCTCAAATTAGTCCAAAAAAAGACCTATTTAGCACAGCTTGCTGTCAAGGTCGAAGACCTTTCGCAGGAATTTATCTGATTTGTAAAATGTTAATTCTTTTTTAATTGCAATGGTTTGTCCGCGAATTTGCATACTCTTCAGGTGGGGAGGATAAAAAACTATTAATTAACATAATATTATTCATTGTCTATTTTGCTTATTTTTTAAGTAGTTATTTTTTAGGATATATGTAATTTTGAATGTTTAAGATTTAAACATTGCTATATGACAGTAGGTCTTTATGTTTATTATTTTTAGCGGAATTTCGGTATATTTTGTCACATTTGCACTGCTAACAATTATTCACTAAATTTCTCACTAAAAAAATCACAAGTATGTCCTTGGACAATTGTGGACTCACTTCAAATTAAAACCCTGTCGTATTTAGTCGTGAAATTTAATAATCAAAATTTTTTTGAATGAAAATTGTAAAAGGGTAATTAAAGGTAAAATTGTCTTTTTCTTTCCTTTTCACAATAATTTTTCTGACTTAACGAACCTTATTTCCCTTATTCTACCTGTTCTCACCTAATTATAATTTACCCTATACTAAGATTTTAAGTGGGAGTAAGAGTTACTAAAAACCCAAAGGCAGAGTTATCCTATGGACTATCCGAAAATCTTTATCGAAGGAGCAAAAAAAGATCATTGGAAACAGACAATTCAGGTAAGGCTAATGGTAAATGATTTCTCTACCACATTTGTTGACTGTATGAATATCATCTTTTAAACTTTAATAAGGGCTGCCTTGCCTCCGCGAATTCTGGCGGGTGATGTATTGCGAACTCCCAGACTTGTGTGTTCTGTTGTGGTGCCCGCGTTCGGTGGTCTCGGAAGCTACTTGTCTGTTCGTGGGAACTTCCCTTGCCTTTTCGTGTCTGGTTTTTCCAAACTATATTTAATCTTCCCTCTTTTTTTAAACCCACGTCTGCGCTCACCTGAAACTTTTGCGTTAGACTGAGGATTGGGTGGGGGCGTGATTTATTTGTTTTAATGTTTATTTTTCCTCCCCCCTCCGTTGAGAAGGCTTTTGCCGGTGAGTGGCGAAGTAAAAAAAAAAAAAAAAAAAATTCAAAAGTATCAATAGGTTTTTTACTTACCAGGGGTATCGAATAGTTCACATTTAAGTCTGTTTTCCCATTTTTGTGAATATAGTCAGTATTTGTGGCTTTACAGAACGGGTAAAAAGAAATTGCTGCGACAGTTTCCCGGCACGTAATTTCATGTGTAAAAATGGATACACGGCCGGGCTTACGCCACAGCCTATATATACTAA
Source organism: Trachelipus rathkii (assembly GCA_015478945.1). Classification (NCBI taxonomy): domain Eukaryota; kingdom Metazoa; phylum Arthropoda; class Malacostraca; order Isopoda; family Trachelipodidae; genus Trachelipus; species Trachelipus rathkii. Next base: position 292 of record JABUQX010022353.1, on the reverse strand, counting down.
CGTGTCATCAACAGTTAAGGGTTGTCATGTTTAGATTGGAAATTATATCGGGCAAAGTTGCGGATATGCCTCTTCAAATAATTTATAAATTTCCAACGGCTGTTGTTGGAAAAGAAAGCCCACGCCTCCATTCTGTCTATGTTCTCGAAGAATGTAAGGAAACTGTGTGTGATGGTATCATAGACAAAACATTTCTTTTAAAAAAATCCTTTTTAATTTGGCAAACCGCAACTATTTCCATCCTTCATATCTTCAAATGCTATAATATATTTCTATAAAAAATATATTTAGA
>JABUQX010022352.1:12500-23933 GCA_015478945.1 Trachelipus rathkii | reverse complement strand
TAATTTGTACTTCGTTCAGTTTAAATTTGGTGTTTGTGCGTAATTTCTAGAACGTAAACGCTTTCGCGTTTTTACAATACTATATATATATATGTGTATATATATATATATATACTCATATATATATATATATATATATATATATATATACTGCTATAAATGCGTTCATTCATGGCGAACTTAGCTCTATATATAAACTTGCTGACAAAATTAACGCATCACCTGTAAATTTTTTGCAAAACTCGCTTTCATTTGGATGTTTTGAGCTAGGGTTTGTGTTTTTATTTAAGGTCATAACTAACTTCGAATTATGCGCAAATGCAATAACTACACCGTGTATTGAACTAAATGGCATAAAAAACAACCAACAAATTAGAATCGAAAGTACGTTCTACTTTAGGAGAACAAGATGGCGAGACACCACCAACAACTAACGAAACAAACCCTATGCTGCTTGGGTCGTAACTTGACAAAGACTGTCACAATGGAGAGTCGCCAGAGAAGAGGAACGTGCCATAGGTGTTATCACACGGTCGGAAGCAGGCTATTCTCAGAACAGGTGGCTCAGTAACTCGGGGTAAACCAATCGACGGTCAGTGGAATCCTTCGTCGGTTCAGGGAGACGGCAACCGTAGACGACATGGCCAGGGTCGCCCGAGGGTGACGTCCGAGAGATGACAGATTCCTCTTTCTGGCAGTGCTTCATGATCATTTCCAAACAAGCGTGCAGCTGCAACACAGGCCTCAAATTGGATTGGACATCGCACATTTCCGATCGCACAGTGAAGACACGGCCAGAGTGAAGACAGACGTGAGTACATTACAGGTCTGAGGAAATCGGCCATCTCCTGATCAGGGAGCATCAGGTTTGCGATTTTGCCACTACACAGGCATCGTATGGAGGTTGGAGACTCACAAATGGTCTAGGTTCACACTACATGGACAGATAGACGTCAGCGAATTTGGAGACGTGCAGGTGAGCACTTTTCTGCTCGCAATATCTCCCCAAAGGATTCCTTTTGGAGAGTGACTCTGTGATTGTGTGAAGGCAAGCATTTGTTTGGGTGCCTGCACGGCATTGCATATCGTTGTAAGGGTGAGCTCACCCTTGGCAGGTCATATTGCAAAACATTTATATTTTAAGTATTTTTTTTATTAACTTTAAGGAAACTAGTAGTAACTTTGGTAATTGTAGATACTATTTTAATTTGGTTGCACAATCGGTAATTGTGAAAGGTGCAATGCATTTGTATTTGAGATTTTTGGGTAGTGTTCAGGCGAGAACATACTCCGCGTCCCTGTTTGCTCTGGGGCTGCAAAAACGCTTTGACCCAACATCCCGCAGGAGACCATCTCAAGATCATTTTCGTCAATGCCGAATCGCTTGGAGAAGTTGGAAGGGCCAGAGGAGGACAAACCATTATTAGACACCTTTTTGCTGCATTTCACATTGTAATTTGAAGAATATTGTTGTTAATTAATAAAATCATCATATCCTTATTTTTTTCTTTATTATGCCATTTAATTCCCTACACAATGTCGTTTCATACGGTTTATACATTATAACCCTGTGCCACCGATTGGTATGAACTAAAACCAAACCCTAGCCATTCATTTCCCAATATGAAAGTGTTTCCAAATTTATATTTAAGGTAATTAAATTTAAATTTTAGTTTATATATATATATATATATATACTTATATATATATATCTATATATCACTATATACTCATATATATATACCTATCTCATACTATATATATATATATATACTCTTGCTGTATACCAACTCTTCTCTCTCCTCTCCATCGCACTCACTTAAAAAAAATCATACACTTTTCCGCAGTAGTAAGCCAGGGGCTACTTCTTTAGCGCTACCCCAAGTATCCTCTGCGTACCCCGGGGTACACGCGTACTACGAAGACCAGTTGTGTGGCACTCTCGTAATGCCGCAGACGTATAAATTGGTCTTCCATGGGTGTCGTGGCCCTGGACCTACCTTGTTCTCGCCGGCAATAATGTGCCAGGGGTTTCCTGGTACAGTTGTACCCACCCGATGCAATCGTTGTATGCGGTACACCAGACAGTAAGCGAATTGCCAGTACCGTGATCTTCAGCGTGAGGTGTTTGTTATCTGCACCAATGATCTTGACAGTTGACGCTATTACTCTCCCATGTTTATCAGGAGTAGTTTTTCATTTTGAGAATGATCCTACTCAACTCATTCTGGCCCATGTAACTTCACCTATTGTCTGGTTTACGTGATTCATAATTTCTTAAAATTTATCACGCAGTGACAGTCCCAATACTGCAGGGTGGTTACCACTTCTGCAGTGATATTTACCCTAGTGCTGAATTATTTTTGATGAGGTATATATATATATATATATATATATATATATATATAACTTTCTTTCATATATAATATATATAGCATATATATATAACAACATACTTATATATATATATATTTGCATAGTATATATATATATATATCTTTCACTATATATACTCTCCATATACTTATATATATATATAGCAATAATAACATATAACTCCAATAACCACTCTTTTTCATATATATCTAGTTACGTGATTCATAATTTCTTAAATTTATCGCATTGACGGTCCCAATACTGCGGGAATTGGTTGCGCTCCTGCAAGTGATATTTACCCTAGTGGTGAGTTATTTTTGATGAGTATACATATATATATATATATGCTTACATATATATATAACCAATAACATATATATATATATACTATATACTTTAATATATATATATATATATATATATATATATATAAAACCGAAGATGTATAAGCCCATTTCTCGGTTCGGCAAAACTGCTAAAGGTGATAGTTTAGTTCCTTTATTAAACAATGAAATGATAATTATCATATAACACGTCAATCATTGTTATGTTGTTCGCAATGGAGCTAATATAATGGATAATTGTATAACACACAACTAAAGTCTCCGGTTACACACAAAAATACTTTATAGGGAAGCCATCACAAAAATACAAATCAGTGGACCTCTGTCTTCGAAGTCTTCCTACGGAATCGATGCAACGTGGCTTGCCCCATTAGGGTCCCATGATCGTTAAATTTTTCAAATCTGCTTTCGCCATCTGGGGTTGTGTGGTGCTCAATGCTTCTATACGAAGCCTTTAGTAACAAGTTCCCAAAAGGTAGATCTTGTGGTCTTTTAAAAAGACTTACACATGGGAGGTATGATATCACCTCCACACACACAGTGTATATGATCTCTAGGCACAATACTGGTTGTACAGCAGGCCTACATAATACCCTAATGACCTACAATGTCACTGTATTTGGTGACGCCTTAAGGGCCAATAAGATTCGCTTTTAGGGGCATTGGGTACCTTATCGCCACTTGATTGGCTCGCGATATTATTGTTTCATAGTCTCAAAAAGTACGCAATAAATATCAAAGGAAAGATAAAGGAAAGAAAGCGATGGAAGCTATTCGTCAGAGCTGAAAGAACAACATAATAAGGTTCAAATAAACCACCGCAAACAAATACAAACTCGTCTCATGTATTATTATTGACAACTATAAATCTAAGTTCTGAAATGAGCCCCTTTTCCTTACTCTTTCACTGTATCTCCTTTTTTCTTTAATCTACTTCTAATTTCATTTTCCTCTTCGCCGACTTTCTTCTTTCTTAAGGTCTCAATCAGAATTATATGTGATTTTTGTTCTAAGTTTCCGTGAATAACATTTGTCTTTAACAGGTAACCAAGTTGTTTATGGTTATTATAATGACCTGTAGGAGCCATGATACTTTGGTTGCAGCTTTCGGACCTTATACTGGCGATTTCTGACTAACATACATTTGGCATCTTTCAAATTTCGGGGCATGAATATGTTTTTATTTCTTAAATTTGTTCTATTTTAAAGAGGCTTAGCCAACAACCCTGATAGTTTTTCAACATATTTATCATAGGTCATGGGTCTATCTGGCACTGTGGTGCCGACCAGGCCTCCCTGTACATTTACATTTTAACCGAATAATATATGACTTGGCGTAATTCCTTCCTTCCTCAGAGATAGAGGCTTCTCTGAGGGAAAATAAGGCAAAGGGAAGTATGTACAGCCATTGTTATTTTTTCATCTCTGGCTCGGCTAACATTGCTCTTAAGCAGCATAATAAAGTACGGTGCCAAGATTCAAGCTTACTGTTCTAGAAGGGTGCGTAGCTGGCACTGGTGTAGTGTGAGGTGCCTATCAGACGGCATGCGTTTTCAAAGAGGTGAGAGATCAAGTTCGTTTCTTTATCCGTTATAATTGTGTCCGGAACTCTCGTGAACGGAAACATCTCATGAAGAAAGACTTTGACAATGGTTTCCTTTGTGATATATTTAAGGGGGATTGCCCACACATATATAAAGAGCGATAGAAACAAAGCTACCAATTATCTCAGTTTTGTTGTACATTGAACATTTTCAACTTATCGAGGTTGATCGAGTGAGAAATATGATATTCAAATATTAAAAAATGAATGAAGAACTTTTAAATGTATTTAGATATGAAAGAAAATTTCTAGGTGTTTTCGCCTGTAATGTCTATGAAAAATTAGCAACAGAACTGGGATTTATCTTTAACACGTCACATCGGAATGTTCTTATGGCCATTGGATTTCTGTTTATAAGGATAAAAAATAAAGCTGTATATTTTATTGACTCTCTACATTTAGAATTTATTTAAGTAACCAATATATAACTTCTTTTAGAAAATATAATAATATTCATTATATCGATAGTAAAATGATATTATTAGTATGGTGGTGATGACAGATGAATGAATAATACAAATAGTGATTGTGGTATAGTGATAAGTAACAGTGTGCCGTTAATAATGATAATGATGGTAATACTAATGTATGTTGTTGTATGTTATGGTATATTTTTTGAATTTTTTTTATGTATTATTATATTGTATCTTATATAAAAGCGCCCGATACTCGAGTGTTAGATCACTGACAACAAAGCGATGGGTCCACCATTTGTCGCAAACTGTCGAGTGAGGTGAATGTGAGCTATTCTTTCCCTGGGCGCTTGGCTCCGTCCTGCTCGGACGTTAATGAGTACACCTCCTCCTTGATTAGGGCTCTGCTCGTGACGGTGTTGCTTTTCTGGAAAAAAAAAAAGAAAAAAAAAAGAATAAGAATTTTTGTAGTAGAGGAAGAAAGATTTTAAGCAACAGAACATCGAAGTTAAGGGGATTCGAGTTCTCGAGACGTATTATAGGAATGTTTATATTTACCAGGCACATACTCCACACTTCAAACGGAAATTATAAAATAAAGTTATAGTTGAATATAAACGAGTTGAAGGGTGAATTCTTAAGCCATCTGGAGTCTCAGACAAGCATCATAAAAATTAGGTTAGAGTTTAGAGAAGGTAGTATTCCATGGATGCAGAATGTTAGAGTGCAAGCATTGATGTTGCGTAAAGTCAGAAGAAAAAGCACGGCCTGCTGCAAAATCTGCTAATCATTAACACGCACACGCACACGACATGCACACGCGAATCACAAAGAGAGAGAGAAAAAAAAAAAAAAAAAAAAAAAAAAAAAAAAAAAAAAACAGAACAGATAGACGAAAACCAAAGGAGAAATGACGAAAATTTATTAGACGCTAAAACTAAATTAAAAAAGATAAAACCTATTTACAGCAAATATCTAAAATATGAATAATCAGAAAGTTTAAAAACACTCACGCACTCAACACGCTCTCACCGAAAATTATGCGTCCAAAAAAAAAAAAAAAATTACTATTGATCAACTAAAAAGTAGATGAATCTGTATAAATTATAATAATGGCTGTCAAAATAGAAATTTTACGCTAAAGGCCAAGTTGGAGAAACGCAAAAAATCTAAGTAAAAAGGAAATCGAGGAAAAAAAAAAACATAACTTGGTTCTAGTATATACGTATATCGAAACTAGATTTATTATTGGATCATAAAAGTTTCTCATAATTTTCACCCAAAAAGTAAGAAAGTACGGCTAAGTATCGGCCATTTTAACCAGATACCGATACATAAGATACCATCAAAAAAATTTGGGGCTTGATATCCACCGATACGATACCGATACCGCATACTGATCGGTACATACCATATGCAACCTAGCATTTTTTTTTTTGCAATTTATTCAACAAAAAAAAAATTTCCAAATGGGGGAAATTTTATTTGACCATATACCTCTAATTTTTTGGATTTAATTTTGAAATAACTATGTAAGAATCATAGTCTTTTATTCTAACAAAAAACCTTTCCCAATTTTCATAACGGTTGCCATTATGAAAATATAGCACATTTTATAAACTTACCCGTTTTACCCACCGAAACCAGTTTTCCCCATTTGACGGATATATATAATATACTATATATATATATATATATATAATTATATATATATATAAGTATATTAATTATATTATATATATATATATATATATATAGTATATATTATATTTATATATAATATATATATTACTATTATATTATATATATTAATATAATATATAGTATATATATATATATATATATATATATATATATATATATAATATATAATATAATTACATATTTTTTCTTTTATTTAAGTTTTTAAAAAATTGGATTTCTTGCCAAATTTCGAGAGGAGGCTTTGTGGAAAAATCCTTAAAATAGACAAAATAAGAATAGTTTCTTTTACGTTGCCATGACAACCAGTGTATTGAAAGCATTATAATTATGCTTTCTTGGAGCACAAATCAAAATTCTACAGTCAATGATCCTTACTGAAAAATAATGTATGCAAAGAGTAATAAATGATCATTAATGTAAAATTAGCGTTCTTTTAAAATTTTAAACATCTAATTTTGGTATTAATAAATAGTAAATTGAATTATTTATTACATTCAGTTGCTATTTATTATTTTTAAGTGACCCCAGCCTCTGTGCTTCCCCCGTAAAACCCGCGCCTAGATATAATATATATATAAAATAATATATTTATATATATATTAATATATATATATATAATATATATATATATATATATATATATATATATATATTATATATATTATACTATAATATATTATTCTTATTCAGTTTAATATTACCAAATCTAATAATTTGTTCAAATTAGATCAGCAAAAATTAGAGTGTGATAGACGATTGCAAAAAGATATGCTGATTTTTGCTGGGCGTTTTATTACAGTAGTTATTAATGTTAGACAGCATGTGTGACCATAACTTAGTTATTAATGCAGTGAATGGTTTGGTATCATATATAATATCCTTATTTTGACAGGCCAAATGGTGGATTTTTACGTTACCAGTAATTTGTCAGCCCTAGTGTGCTTTGTGGATTTGCTTGAGCCATGTTGGGTTAGTGGGTTGACTGGGACGTCCGATTAGGCCAGAGGACTTTCGTGCTATCTCAAATTCAAGTTAATAAGCATTTGGAACGATATAAAACACAAAACTTAGGAATCAAAAATAGGAATTTCTAAAATGATTTAAAAAAAACTCTGAGACAAGTTCTACCTAGAAATGTCCATTGTCACCTGACTGATCTAGAACTACGATATGTACCCGACAAACATTGATATATTTTGGATATGAACAGATATCTATTGGAATACAGATTTTTTTATGAAGACGGAAAGGTGCATTTTGGAAGTATTCAATTGGATTTGTTATTATATAGCCATGGATCTTGCGACACATAGAAAGTCCTATTGAATGTGAGTTCTTGAAAAGAATGACTAGATTCAGAACAAATGGCTGGAGACAGGTTACAATGGCTGCTCAGCAATAGCAGGGAATGAAGTGAGGAGTACAGAGAATAATTGAGAGAAATACAAAAAGCTTATATATTTTTCATTGTGCGAGTCCATCAACTGATCTTGAATAAACGATCTTTAACACTGTATGCTGAAATCTTGCGATACCGCATTATATTAAAGACTATTCCAATTTCTCTTTGAACCATTTTTGAGAAGAAAATACATAGGCAGTATTCCAGCGTTTTGCGAGAAGAAGAGGGAATGGCTATTATTAATTATTCATAGCCAAATTTTGTGGATATAGTGCAGGTCGGGAAAACTTGGCAAAAGATGTAATGCTGATAAGAAAAAGATGATTCACGCTGTATTGTGCTCAACAAAGCCTCGTTATTTATTATTTAAAACCTGCAGTATAGTCAAATATTCGGATTGTCTGAACCACGTCGTTAATAAATCTACAGTTGAAAGTTTATTACCTATGCTTCAATGCTCGAACATGTGAAGAAATTTCTTTCACTTGTGAAAGATCACAGCTCAAACAGAAAAAAAAACAACAATACGATAAAATAATTATACAAGGAATAAAGCAGATATTGAAAAATTTATGATTTGATCTTCACCACAAGAGTGGTGGATACCAGAAAATTCATCAAACCCTCTCCTACGCTGATGCAGAATATTGGATGGGAACTATTTCAGTACATGCCTGGGTTCTTCAGTTTCTTGGAGAGCAATTCTCAGAAGAAATTCACCAAACTTTATCTTTTATTACTTCAATCCACGCTGATGATTGACTTGCCCTGCCTAGTAAGAATGTTGAAGAGAAAATCAAAGTATTGAAAGACTTTTATGAACTGAGGGGACTTCAATGGAGGGCTGAACTCTGGTATGTGAATTGGAGGAAGAAGCTCGACCGTGAGGAACTATATAAAAATTATAAATGTTGAAGTAATCAAGGAAGCAACGGCATTTTTAAATCAATAGATAAAATACCTTAACTATTTGCAATAGGTCAACATGTTCGACAAGCACAATTGAAAGAACATTAAGACTTTGAGAAGTAAACATGGATAAGGTCGAAGATGACTGATCCAGAGTAATTAGACTTTTATTCATTGAGCAGCTCACAGAAAATAGTTTTGGAGAAGAAACTCGTCAGAACTTTACTATAGTACATATTTATCTAAAAAAACTACATCAGATACAAATAAGTAACATTTTTCTGAATTCAGCCGGTGGAAATTTATGTGGAGATATAATATAGAAAACTAGTTAACTGTTGCATGAAAAAAAATTATAAATGAAAATAAATGCAAACTGTAAGAGTTATTAAATATTTTGTTTTTCGATTATTTCAAGGCAATAGAAGGCCAGAGTTGCCAAAAATTTGCTTTTTTATCTTTCTTCTTTTTTAACTAATTTTTTTGTTAAATGATAAATCGCAAAGATGGAAAAGAGTCAGGGTCTCTCTTGCACGTTATCAGAGGATGCTTCGAAAGCAGGCGATAGCAAACAATATTGCTAAAGAAAAATATATATTTTCGACCCTATTCTATGCGCAATGATGAGGATGATAAAAGTCATTTTCTGCAACTGTTTAGCAGTCCTTGGCACAGAAATAATACTTTTTTGGAGGAGTTATTTAACAATTTAAGTTATTATAATAATATAGATATAATATAATATATATTGCATGGGTCTTTGAGAGGAAATAAAATCTCTTCACTGAATAGTTTAGTAAAGGTTCAAAGCATCCTATCTGCTCCACAATTTCTGTTTCTCAAATATTTAAAGAGTACCTTTAATATATTTAATATTTACATTCTTTGTTAATCTTTTAAGAGAATGTAATAACCAGAAATTTTTGAGAATCTGTTCATTTGATTTTCTTCACATACTTTGTTACAATTGAGTGACATCATTTAGATGATGTTTTTTGAATTGTGTAACGTTTGTTTTGAAATATAATCAAATTAATGGATTATTAGTCTAATACGACCATAGTAGTTCTGTATTTAAAATTGTATACTAGATAACTTTTTAAGCAGAGTGGTCCATTGAAGCCCACAAACATGCCTTAATTAGAACATGAAAGTATGGTGCGATGAGAGTTAGAGTTGAGAGAATTTTAGGAACTAGTGGACATAATTAGATTTAATATGAAATGTGATATCTGGGCCCAAATTGCAAGCTAATAAGGAAAAATCTTATTTCTGGAAATGGCAGATTTTTACCAAATTCGATACATGCTTAGAAAACTGACTGGGATAAAGAGTTTGAAAAGACAAAACTGTTTTATCATGTGGAACATTCTTAAGCAAATTTTAATGAATATTCAGTATGTTTTCCAATAACCCATTAGGGGTTGGGAACGGAAGAGGATAAAAAAAATAAGGGAAGCGTAGAATGTTTTAAAATATTCAAGGGTACTAATAGGAAGATTGATTAGAAATTATCAGGAAAAAATAGAAACAAAACTGTAACAGATCAATAAGAAAGCAAAGAGAGAGCAGAAATTCATTTAGCAAGGAATAGTAATATCAGAACCTGAAGAAGTTTTTTTATGCTTTAATAAATATAAAAAGTAAGAATAGGGCAATTGGTCCAATTAAATTGTATGAAAATTAGTGAGTTTTTTTTTTTTTTAATTCCAAGCCAATATAGTAGGTAATAAGCACCAAAAAAATAAATGTAATTCTAATAAATAATATTTTATATAAAAGTTTAAATAAAGCATCATGTGGGAGTAAGAGTAGTTTTGAATGCTTGGGGTCGAATCGACATCTGTTAAATTTCTCTTTTACGATATAATTCAATTTTCATATTTTAATTTTACTTAATATAATAATTTTTATCATATTTAAAATTAGAAGACTTAATAACTAACTTTACTGTCAAACTAAAAATAGTGGTCCCGATTCACCCTCCCTCTGCTCCAAAAATTTTTGACACTTTTGGAATTCGTATTTTCTATATAATTTCATTTTTATTTTATATTTTTTATATAAGTAATATTTATTATATTTAAAGTTAATATTACATAATAAAAAGTTCAATAATCAATACGTAAAATACGAAAAAACATGTGGTCGCTTCACGTCATCAATTTTTACAGGCAGGGGTGGAATCGGACAGTTAGCCCCGTATTTAGCCACTAATACGTTTGAACAAAAATTACTTTGCCAGTTTAAAGCTAACATACTGGAGTGTATACACTGAAAAAAATTAAAAATCCATTCACAGATTTTTCATTTATAACAAAGTTAAAAAAACTCAATTTTCAAAAGTAAATTCTATTGAAGGACATTCTACCCTAATTTTATAACATTTTTTTAAAACATATAAAAACTCTGCCAGAATTAAAATGATCTAAAATTAAAACTTGTGATTACTACCGCGTGTTTTTAAATGAGCGAAAAAAATTTTATTATTATATTTTATTTATTTATTTTATTTAGAGTGGACCGAATCACCCTCTAAAAAAGCTGGGCCCAGTCACCCCGCCCGACCACTAATAGTTTGGAGACTAATAGTTTTGGTATGCATTAACAAATAGACTTACAGAATTTGATTTGACATAAAAGATATTAAACATTTACCAGACCATATTAATCAAGCTAAAG
>JABUQX010022352.1:0-10000 GCA_015478945.1 Trachelipus rathkii | reverse complement strand
AAAGAAACCTGTTTGAAAACAGACTTTTTTGACATTTTTATAGTGTAGAAATGGGAGAGAGAGTAGCCTTCCTATGGTATATTTATTCTAAATGTTTTTTCTATTGAAATAAATCACTTAAATATTAAGGCTAAAAAGGTAACTTTTAAAAATATATTTAAAATAGCCAAAAAATTAGCTTTAAAAATATTAAGGCTAAAAAGGCAGAAATTTTTTACCAGACACTCAAGTGAAAAAATCCGTTGAAAAAATCCATTGAACTTTTTCCCTTTATTTTTTTATTTGACCTCTTTCGTACGGTAACACCAGATTATGTAATTTGTTCTAAAAAAAGGTTTTATGGGGCAATTTTTTTTTCTATGATCAAAACATCACAAGATTCAGTGGAAATATTAATGGATCATGTATTTGTTTTTGAGAGGGACACCTCACCAACTGAAGGGCATATAGCCGTCCCTCCGGGCAGACAAAATATTTTCCCTTCAGGGAAAACACGAACTTAAAAAAAAAAAATGTCACCTCTAACAGCCGACAAAGTAGATTGAAGATATTTCAAACGATCTTTTTTTGTTGACAAAATCAACTGGGGTAGTTGATATGAACTTTCAGGTCAATCAAATAAAGAAAATAGCCAACTGCGGCAACACCGCCATTTTTCTGATATATTTGTGTCGGTATATATATATATATATATATATATATATAAATATATTATAATATATATATAGGTATATATATATATATAATATATATAGTTATATATATATATATTATGTATATATAATATATATATATTATTTATTATATTATATATATATATATATTATATATATAGATATATATATATAGGCTATATATGGCCCGTCTCCAGATTAGGCGACGCACATAGTTAAGAAACAACGATAGCTACACTATTAAATGTAAGCCTCCATGTCAGAGAGAAATGTTTTAGTTTGCGAAAAGTCCCCTCCCCCCAAAAAGAACAAACATATAGAATGTTAAACTTAATGAGTTAGCTTATTGAATCTGGCGTTCTATCAGATTTGCGATGAGTAAGCTGAGAATGTTGTAAAACTCTCGACTCTTGTAGATTGCTTTCTAGATATAGTATAGTGTGTGTGGTTTATATCATATATATATATATATATATATTGTAGTGGTAGTTGATGTAATATATATATATAATATTAGTATATATATAGGTATATGTGTATGTGTATGTATATATATATATATATATATAATATATGACTGGAATGCTCTTTATAAGATCACCAGTGAAGTCATCTGCAAAAAGAAAGATTGTAGGTGATGAAGTGATAAATAGATGGATTAATGAATGATTAACCAAACATCACAGTGGGTTATATATATATATATTTAATGTATTTATGATATTATAATATTATATAATTATTTAATATATTATTTATATTATATATATTATTATATATATATATTAATATATAATAGATTATATATACATATATATACATGGGCGTGGGACATGGGGGGCACCTGCCCCCCCTAAATCTTGGCGATATAAAAAAACTGAAACCTTAGATTTTTTAAGGGTTTATTAGTTGAAAAACTGTAAAAAAAAAAAAAGATACATCAATCGAGAGATAATAATGAAGTAATTATTACTAATTACTAACGCGTATAATAAACATACATTTTTTTATAGTTTTAATGGTTTTCGTTATTTGTGTGATGGAGTCACTTATCTTGTGTGCTTTTATCAGTTATGCTGCATTACATTCTCCGCCTGGAACTCTCAGTTAAGTCTGATAGTTCGGCTGCATTAAAACTGCTAATATATAATGTGTGATGGGGTGTGATTATTATATGTGTTAATGGTATGGTATAATAATTATATATTATGTTTAGTATATTATATATGTATATGTGAGTTTCTATATATATAATATATATATATATATAATAGTATATATATATATATATATATATATATATAGTATATATATATATCAACCTTTGCCCCCCTAAATGAAATCCTGGCCTACGCCATGTATATATATATATATATATATATATTATATATAAAATATATATATATATATATTAATATATATATATATATATATATATATATATACTTATATATATATTAATTATATTATATATATATATATATATATATAATATATAAACATACAAAATTTAAGTTCCACAGCTTTTGTATAGTTAATATATCCTTATTATATATATAATATATATGATATATATATATATGATATATATATATATAGTATACTATATATAGTTATATATAATATATATATATAAAGTTATAGTAATATATATAAATGTATATATAATATATATATATAATATATTATATGATATATAATGTATATATAAAGGGCTACCTGCGAAAATCAATAATAAAATAAATACTACTATAGTATTTATATAATATATATAATAAGGTCCAATTTCATATATATATATATATATATATAGCTAGTATATATTATTAATATTGCATTGTAGATTTGTTTGGTGCAAATTTGAGGATGGTGAGGTTTGGAAAAAAGAGAAATTACGTTGAATGTTTATCAGCAACCCCTATATTTTTAAACCGCGCAAAATAAACAATTATTATAATGACATAAGTTAGAACAAATATAAATAAATAATTAATTAAGATTAAAGATAATATTTCATAAGAAAGAGATATTGTTTTTGTAAATAGATTAATGATAAAGACATTCATAAATGGCGAATAATAATCAATATAATTAATACTATATAAATAATTTTTAAAATAGTGTATTTATTACATTGTAAAATAAAGAAATAAATGTAATGACTGATAAGTCAAAAAAAAAGTGGGGAATTAAGGTTTAATCCTTTTCAAATTATAAAATTTTTTTTTAATATAAAAGATAATTTGTAGTTTTAATCTTAGATTACACTAATTGGCAATAAATGATGTCTAACTAAAAGAAAAGATAATTTTGTTAAGAGAGAAAATAATAAAAAGTACTAATTAAATAAAGTAAATTAAAATATTAGAAGTCTATTTGTTTAATATAATATTTTCATTAATTAGAATATTTGTTATCTTTTTGTATCAACATTCATTATACTTATGATAAATATGGACATCACACTCAGGAGAAAAATAATACAATATATCTCAAAATAACAATTATTTTTTTGACACCGTAAAATTGTTTAAAAATTGGCTAACACTTTTTTAAGAAATCGGTTGGTTGAGCGAAACAGACCCAAACTGTGCACCAAATAGTTGTAAAATAATGATGTTGACCTAGCAAGTAAGGAACTTAAGCGCATGTCCACAACGACTTTAAAGTAGAACTGCCTTTTGAGCGGTGGGAGAGATTTCAACCAAATAGAATGTGAGTTTGAGTGAGTCTTTCTTGTCCTACCATAAAGCTCGCGGTGTTTATCCAAACATCTTGAGGATGAGAATTCTCTAAGAGATTAAAAGAATATCTCCAATAAGAGCCCCGTCAAATCTCAACCAAAAGTAAACTTACACAATGGGAAGAGGTATGAGGAGTGTGTGAAATTTACATAACCTTGCATTTGCTAAAAAATAAGCTACAGCTTTTCAGAGTAAGTTTTAAGATATAGATAGTTATTACCAATTAAGTAATATATTTAGCGTTTCTGAAAGATAAAACTTTTCTTAGAAACTTTCGATGTTTCTTCAAGGATTGCCTGTATGGGTTTGTCCCTATGCAGAATATGGCATGCTGAATATCTAAATACAAGAAGAGGAGTGCAACAGATTAAGATTATCCAATGGGAGATGAATGACGCCAAACAATCGAACAATCGTGGTATAAGCCCCACAGGAACGCAAGACACATTATGGAGACGAAGGTGAGGGGAGCGTGTGCGAAGGAGAGGAGAAATGAAAGGAAAATGCAAGTGCATACCAGATTTTGCTTCGGGAATTTGTTGAAATGGTGCATAGAGTAGTCGAAAATAATGTTGAAATGCAGAATTATTTTGACAGAAGGAACCTTGGCAGGCGGAAGAGGAAGAAGAATAACTGTAAATCCTAATTGCTGCCGGATGAGGAAAGTGAGAATATTTTGTTTTGAAGGAGAGACATACGTAGTTAAGAAGAGATGATTGTGAAGTGAAAGGAAGAATGAAAGAGGAACTACCAGGTAACTTTGGAGACCGGAGCAATAAACAGCATAAACTGCGTACGCCTGTTGCCAATCGGAACTGTATAACAAAACTTAGGTGTGTACAGAAAGGAGTGACCAATATCCATCAATGATGTAGTGTGGAAGGATAAAAAAGGACACGTATTGAGTATACAGTGGTATTATAAATGATGAACTCGATAGTAGACGAACATTTGAGACGACAGCTTTATTAATTGTCATATAATCAAGAAATACAGACTGGTCGTTTGGCACTCAGGTCATAAGCAATCTCCGTGGTAATCAAGGTATGCCCGAGTCACACCATCCAACAAACAATACAGAGATGTGTTCCTATCCATACTCAATTTGGTAGGTATCGACAGTGTATTACAAAATGTCAGAATAACTGTGAGGTATGTGGTAGGGTGATTCAAGATGGATTATAACTTAGTGTGCCTGTAAGACAGCGACACATCCATATGTAAACTAGCTACCGCCATTCAACAATTACGTCAATTTTATAGGCTCTGACAATATTGAGAAGAGGTGAGGATGTTGAGGCTATCCAAAATATGAGAGAAATAAGAGGAGAAACGTCCCTATAACATCCTGGCGGAAGGTGATTCTGGAGAATGGGATGGGGTCTTCACCCAGCACAGAGAGCACCACGGAAATTATTTGATAAGTAGGATTGAAAAATTTCCAGCGTGTCAAAATAGTGAAATGTCACCGGCTACGTGTGGCTGCATTTTCCCTTCCAGGTCTATATAACTGAAAGAGCCGACAAAACAAGCAAACAAACAAGCTGCTTGTTGATAATATTGGCTTTGCAAAACATGTTGGGGAATAGGAATGATTGCATAACCCTGAAAAGACCACAAGCACAGGTTAGGGAAAGGTGGTTAAGTAGGCGCAAAGATTACCATAAATAAAGAAGGCAACAGGAATGAGAACGGACATAATAATAATTGCGGGGGAAACTTATGTTCAATGGATCTGCGAAGACGGGAGTTCGTAGGGAGTGCGATTAAATCGAGCGAAGGACCAAAGAAAGGGACCTAGTGTGCAGTTAATTATTCAGTTCGGACAAGACGTGAAGGAAAGACACCAGAGAATGAGAAGATCTGTAATAGAAACGGAGTATAATTCGTATCTCTCTGATGGAAAGAAAGAGAAGAGTGATGCAATACGCAATTTAAGCATAGTGATTAATATCGCACGCTCCCTAATCCCCAAGCATCTTATGTTCTCTATAGCCTGTGGGATATTCACGGAAACTTAAGTATAGGCCTTTCACTATTGAGCTGTGTTTAATAGCTGAGTGATTGAACACACTTTCTGTTATCGAGTCTGTTCATAAAAATGAGTGCGATTTCCTTTATTTAGTTCTCCTTGTGAGGCACCTCAAACTACTTGAGAAAGGAAAAGGATTATTCTATATAGACACATTAATTTTCTACCTGATTCTCAATAATAGATTACTGCTGTCTTTGGGGGTTTAAGGTTTAGACATAGTATAAAGTGATAATAGCTGGACGATGAACTTTAGTTGAGGTGACTTTGGAGTATATGGTATGATAATAAAGATATACTTGAGCATAAGATATTTGTACGAAATGTCTAGAGTAGATATATATTATATATATAGTAGCTATAGAGAGACTAGGTTGAAAAATAAGAAGCCGTAAGCGCGCTTGGATGGACTGATATAAAATAGCGAGTATAGGAAAAAATGAGGATTAGGTAAGTAGAAGAAGATGGAGGGTAAGGGGGTAAGTATATAATTATATATATATATATATATATATATATATATATAGGTGATTGTGGAGACATGTTTATTATTATTATTAATGAAATATATTATAAATGAGTATAGATAAAATAATTGATAAACAGTAAGATGTGATATTCAAGAAGTTATCGATAATCACTCAATTTTGTAACTATTAAATATTCTTATAAATATTAGTGGTTTTTCGAGTATATACTATATATTTTACACGTGCTTCCAAGAGCGCAAATCACAACGTAGAGAATATGAGTGGATAGTAGTAATAGATAAAAAATATGATGATTTGCATTTTACGGTCCTTGCTAGTGTGACTTATGCGTAGTAGTGATATCACAAATATAGTATAGTAGATTGCTATTACTCTCACCTGACTTAAGCTGCAAGGCTCACGGAATATATTATTGAGGCTGAGTTTAGGATAGTTAGTATAAGTCGGAGTCACACTTAAGGGTTTTCCGCTAATACTTTAACTCATAATAACGTATATTCAGCTCATTATATATAGTGAAGTACTCACTCTGAGCAAGCTCAATGCAGAATAAGTTACATTTGGGTTTCAAAACGTTACCTTAAAGGCAAACAACTTGAAGATATGTTATGGCGCACGTCACTAACTAAGATGAAGGAGCTACAAATATTTCAGACACGTTCCTTTTTCTAATAAATTGAGTAAATCTTAATATATTAATTATAGTCAAAATCATTTCATTTAGACAGCTGACTTACGTTTATTGGTTGAGTAGTTTAATAGAATATATCGGTAGAGAACTTATTCCTAATAATACTACTTCCGACTTGTAGAGTATATAGATTCATATACTAATAATTATTGCTTAGTAGTGGTATTATAGTATATTTACCATATGATTATTTTAATATAGCTCAAATGGAAATTAGGGAATACCTATTATTACTAGCAACTCAAATATATATATGGTTATATATATATATATAGATATAATATTATATATTATTATATATAATTAAATAATATTATATAATATATATATTAATTAAATATATATATAAATAATATAGATATAATATTATATATATATTATATAATTAGATTAATAATAATATTTAAAGATAATATTTATAAAAACAAAAATTTTATTGCAACTATTATCATTGCATTAAATGCCTATGTTATAAATATATATATTAATTAATATAATAATATATATTGATATATAATATATATAATTATATTATTCAGATATATTAACATATTAACAAATCTATCAGATATAGTTAAATTTTAATTATATTAAAATTAATATATTAATGAAAATATATATTTAATCTATATTATATAAATACAAGTTTTATATTATATTATTAATATTTAATATATATAGTATAAATATATTATAATAATATAATATATACGATATATTATATATATATATATTTTATATATATATATTATATTAATTAATAATATATATATAATTAATTATATATATAAATACTATTAATCATAATATATTATAATATATTATATATATATAATATCATGAATATATTTATAAATAATCCGAATTGTCCAGATATGTTGATTCTTTATTTCCACTTATAATATAAAAAATAATTAAATAATATATATAATTAATAAGGTAATTTATATGAGACAAGTTATGTTTTAAGACCTAATATAATAGGGTTTACGAAACCTGTGTAAAACTTATCTAAGTATAGTGGATATAAAAAATTTTTTATTTGCGTATCCTATATTTATGAAATTTATAGATAGTACCTCGAGATTTGCCCGATTAAGCTTTATAACTGTTGACTAGGTAAAGTTAGTAAAAAAAAGTTTTATCCGGTAAATTGACCTCCACTGAGAAATTCGATTTAGCGGTATAATTGGACTCAAATAAGGCCTAAAGAAAAAAAAATGTTAGCCCATAAAAAATATAGTCAGAACCTGTCCGGAAATGGTACTACATAGTAATACTCAATGAAGGTAACGTAAAATTACCTGCTACTCCGTTTTCAAGAAAATTTTGGAGAAAAGGTTTGCGCCTGAATGTCTCTAATTCCTTCCAATTCTAATAGTTTTAAAAATTTGGCTTATGATGCTAATAATTTGAATCGCGTTACTTTCAAATAATATACAATATAAATCAACATGATTAATCTAATATTATATAAACACAAATTTCATAAATTATAAAATTATATAAACAATTTAATATACATAATAAATAATAAAATAAATACTAATCTGTAAATAGATTTTCTTGCTAAGTCTAAGTTTATATGCTTTAGCGTGAGTTTATTGTTATTACTTATAATTGCTATAAGCAGGAAATTCTCAAGGTATGTATTTATGTAATCTTAATACTATGGCAGTTTTTTATTTACTTAAGATTCGCAATCATGTGATTAATGTTAAAAGTATTATACAACTATCACGATAAACGAATACTTGTAATGATGTTGATCTATGACAGCTACGTACGTATCCCTCTAGATAATTATTATTTGGATATGAGAAAAATGGAATGAATAAACATTCAAATGTGATTTTAATATTTTACATTTTTTCCAGACCTTTATATAGTTACTTTTACTAGATCTATTATATAATATCTCAGCGACTAGTAGCAAATTCTTTCCCTGACAACCTAAGATTTTATAACTGATTAAATCTTTCATTTTACTCCTATGTTACACTTTCTCTGGGTTTTTCATCTTTAATGACATAAATGAAAGCAAACTTGTATCATTCAATCCTTTTTTACACTTATTATTTTATATTGAGGTCCTTCTGATGAAGTGTTAAGTTATGGTTAGTTTCATTAATTTGGTCTATAGATTAACACTAAAATAGTAAGATACGTATAAATATAGATTGAATATTCTATATTCATTTACTACCAAAATAATATCTGGGTTCACGGTCTTATTTTCTTAGATTGTACAATAGAGCTTTATGAGTAAAGATCGATGTTTAATATATCGTCTATAGGGTAAAAACATGCGAGGTTTATTTAAGAGAATATTCTTTATCTAATAATACAGAATACATAGTTACTTTTCGCTGAATACATTTACTTCTAATATTATAAAAGCGACCACAGAATATAATAAAAAAATGTTAATTCACCTAATACTTATCCAATATAACGTCATTAAGATTATGCCTAATTCTTCGTTGTTATACATTGTTTATTGTATTTAAGGTAATAAATATAACATATTGTGACATATAACAGTTACCATTAAAACTTTTATAAACTTTCTTTCTTTTTCTTCATCATAATTATATAATTATAATTGTTAAAGTAGAAGTTACCCAAATTAGGCAGATTAAAGTACCCATCTAGTAACTTAATTATGTATGATGAAAGTATTTCCAAAATTAAAATAATATTATTTTTACGATATGAGAGAATGTCAAAAGTAGAATGCCTGATAGTTTAGCGATCTTTTACGCTTTTATCACAGGGATTATTTGTTTTTGCTATTTATTTAATTTTTTTTCACAGAAACTATCAATAGGAAAGGTATGTTAATTTAATTAAATATCTAAGTTGGTAATCATATAATTTATGATTTATTTTATATAATTATTCTTAAAATATAAAAAAAAAAATCTCAATAATCGTAGAATTCAGTGCCTGAAATAATGACAATATTAAAATTAATATCAACAATCGATATCCACTATAATCGTACTCGAAGATAAATGAGAGTTAGGTATAATTGTGTCAGTTAGTGATGACTTAAAAAAGTAAATAAAACGTTAATAACTTTCGGTACCTAACTGACCGCCTATGTACTTTTAAATTCATGGCAGATAGAGTTACGGTATGTATAACTGTAGGAGTAAGGTGGGCTCCGTTGAGGGCTTCCTCCTTAAACTCACCCTTCTATTCCTATATATTTAGTTAATAGTTAATTAGTGTATTAATTATTCGCTTACAAACACGCGATGATTAGTCTCGATAAACTGAAATTATTATTTTATTAACTAATAGTTTTTAAATATTTATTATTTTATAAAATTAAATTAATTGTATATAAGTATGATAACACA